>JARGCV010000007.1:42572500-42835000 GCA_034064705.1 Bothrops alternatus | reverse complement strand
TCATCTATAACGGACAAAAATACAAACAAATAGAAGGAGCACCCATGGGATCAGCCCTCTCACCTGTCATTGCAAACCTCTACATGGAACACTTTGAAACCCAAGCTCTAGAAAAATCTGATCACAAACCCAAACTCTGGCTCAGATACGTAGATGACACCTTCGTAATCTGGCCACATGGGAAAGAAAAACTGGACAACTTCCTCACAAACCTCAACAGCCTACACCCAAAAATACAGTTCACCATGGAAACAGAAGCTAATAACCAACTTCCCTTCCTGGATGTCTTAGTCTACAAGAAATCCAATGGCTCCCTAGGACACACCATCTACCAGAAGAAAACACACACAAACTGCTATCTGCACGCACTCTCACACCACCACCCAGCACAGATCAACTCCGTAGCCAAGACACTCATCTCCAGAACCAAATGCCTAGCTGATGAACAACACCTAAAAACCGAACTACACACTCTCACTAATGTACTAACATCCAACGGATTCCCAAGAAATAAGATTTCCAACTTAATCCAAAAAGAAACTCCCACTAAAATACAAGACAGAGAACAAGAAAATGGCAAAGCCCTCCTCCCATACATAAAAGGCACCACAGACAGGATCAACAAAATCTTGCACAAACATAACATTAAGACAGCATTCTGCACAAACAGAAAAATATCCACCATCCTAAGAAACCCTAAAGACAAAATTGAGTTAGAAAATCAAGGAGTATATGAAATCCCATGTACTGCTTGCTCCACCACATACATTGGACAAACCAACAGAAGAATAAGTGCACGCATTGAAGAACACAAAAACTCAGTCAAAAAAGAAGAACCAACTTCTTCCCTGGTCCAACACCATAAAGCCACAGGACATGAAATTGATTTCAAAAAGACCAGAACTATTGCCAAAACTGAACACTTTAATAACAGAATAATCAGAGAAGCCATCGAGATAGAAAAACGCCCTCACAGCATGAACAAACGAGATGATGCCTCCCGCCTACCAGCCATTTGGAAACCTGCCCTTATTGACAGACGAGTCCATAGTACGGGGAATGACACCAGACCTACACTCACAAAAACCACACAAGATGTCACCACCACACATCCAGGCAAAAAGCAAACCCAAACCCACACTGATGAGGAGGCATGACCACAAACCAGAAGCCAGACCACAGCTGCATCATTAGCCACCTTAAACCCCTCCAATCCATACACGAAACAAACTGACACCCACCATGAAGATGAGGCACGACCATGAACGCGAAGCCAAACAGCTATGCAGTTCACCATCTCTAATCCCCTTGTAAATCAGACTAACCTGAGCACAACAAAGCCCCCACCCAAACAGAACACTCCCCCAGCCAATCAGAGCACAGCCAAGCCCCTAACCAATCAGAACACACCTCCACCCAATCAGAACACAGCCGAGCTCCCAGCCAATCAGTTCAAACCCCCACTGGCAGTTAAAAGGAAGAAACAGCTAAAATCTCACATTGCTCCTAGAAGCAGAAGCCGAAAGCACCAGCCTGAAGATGACGAATGAGACTTCGTCGAAACGTCGCCAAGACACTTCAAATTCTACGTGGGAGAAAACCCGAAGAACCAAAGACCTACATACAAACACCCGCGAAAACCTCAGAAAACATATATATATATATATATATATATATATATATATATATATATATATATATATATATATATATATATATATATATATATATATATATATATATATATATATATATATATATATATATATAGTTTTAATAACAATAGTAAAAGAAAATGCACACTAAACTCAGAAAAAATAATAAAAGGTGTACAGAAAAAAAAGGAGAAAATTAATATAGAAAGGTAGCTTCTGATCTTCATCACAAGTACAAACTTAATAATTCATCATCCCCTATAATATCATATGCAAGTATCTCTTCACATAATCCATCCCTTAGACATACACAAATATATAAACCATTAACATTTCAGTCGTAGTGTCAGCAAGAAGTCCATAAAGGGATCCCAGATTTATGTTCTATTTTAACTTTGGTCAGTGTCCTTTAAAAGGTTCTGCAGTTGAGAACATGATGGTTCCCTTTGTCTCCCAGCACTCAGTCTTAGGGGAAATCACTGTCTTTTGGTTTTCTTATGAAGAGCAGTCATCTTCTACTCTTTTAACCAGAGAGGTTCCATGAGTCTGGTCTACTCACCGACCCTTGGGTCTTAGTTGCAGTTGTCATCTCCACTCATTCACAGATGTCTTAGCTCGCCATTCCTCATCCAGAAGCCCACCGATTCCTCAGACAAGAGTCCCACAACAGTTCAAGTATCTGAACATTTAAATCACCAGCATCAACAAGTCTGGTTCAGACTAACATTTCAATTCTCCATTGTTGATATTTATTACTGTAATTGTTCTCTTGAAAGACATGACTGTGCGGTTGAAATAGGAACTCTGGAAGTAACTATTGATTTGGGAGAATCTGAACAGGAGAATTGCCTGTGGTAGTTTCAGAACTGCTGCAAAGACTTCTTTCATTGCATAAGATGTAAAGGTACCAATTCCCATCTCATGAACTTTCAAGAACCTTTATAATAAGCAAAGCTAAAAATCGCGCTAGGTAACTGGACAATGAACATAAACCTTAATTTAACTTGATCTTCCCCGTTCCCCCACTCTATGTCACAGCAGCTTTTCAGTTTTTCAAGGACTCTGAGGTCACTGTTTGCTTTTTGCAGCCACCCAGCAGAAACAAGAGGCAAAAAAAGAGTCAGAGAGCTCATCTGAGGAGTCCAGTGAGGAAGAACAAGAAGCTTCTCAGGTATTTTTTTCATTATCTCATGTATAGGTTCACTTAGCATCGTTGGATATTTTGTCTTATCTTACAGAGAGGAAAGGAGGGAGCAAGCAAGGAAACTAGGCACCTGAAGATGGAGGAAGTAGTCATTAGGAAAGAGTATGATCCAAGTTGTCAGGAAGATGTGTTATGCTGGTGGCTCCAGACATGGACAACCAGTGGGTTTGAGATTCAGGTGAACATCCTGGCCCAGTGGAGAAGGTCAGGATTTAGTACTAGTATTGTTATTTGGAAAGGGATATGAACAAGTAGCCAGACATCAGTCCTGGAAGAAGACAGCCCTGAAGGATGGGTGGAGAGCCAAGTGTGACAGCAGAGCCAAGAGCAGGGCTTCTTTCCTGCCAGGTTTCATCCCAGAGCAAACAAACATCAAGGAAAGGGCAACTTGCAAGGAAGAATGTCAAAGCAGTCAGAAAGGAGTTGAGGTGGATTCCTGGCAGTGAAAGAGACCGGGCAGGAAAGAAAAGAGCTGAGAGACACAAAGATCAAGCAGGCTGAAATTGAGGCCTCACAAGGCCTAGAAAACACAACCCTAGTCTAATAATAGGAAACACTAAAAGCGGTGCCCCAACCAAACCAGCTGACAGCAGAGACCTTATCCACAAAGAGCTGGTTGATGCGACTGATATCGGTAGCACTAAGAGAGAACTGACAAACTAGAAGAGGATGCACAGAAAGGAAGTCTAAAGGAAGGAAAATAGTGTAAGGGATATTTAGGCTCTACAGATAGGTGGATAAGAAAGAATGGAGGTAATCAGATCTTAACTAAAGCAGAATAGTGTAATAATAATAGAAAATAAGACAGAAATTCTAGAAGACCGGGGAATGGCCATTAAAGGACAGGAAGGAGGGCTGCTGCCAAGATAGCAGTCAGATAAAAGTGGCCTGAGCCTGAGCCAGGAAAATAACTTGAGAAAGCATCTTGGGCAACCTTCTCCCTGGTTCACGTGGGAGACTCTGAAAGACTCTGTTCCTATAGAGCAGCGGTTCTCAACCTTTTCCGGGGCTCGACCCCGGCCCGCATCGCGCAAAAAAAAATGGGCCCGCACCACACATGCGCGGCGCGACGGGGCGCATCGCGCATGCACGGCGTGAGGGCCCGCATTGCGATGGGAAAAAATGGCCGGCCAAAAAAAATGGTGGGCCTGCACCGCGCATGCGCGGCACGATGGCCCGCATCGCGCATGCACGGCACGACAGCCTGCATCGCGATAGGTAAAAAAAATGGCCGACCAAAAAAAATGGCGGACTGCGGTGCTTGGCGACCCCCGTGAAATGGTCATTCGACCTCAAATGGGGTCGCGACCTACAGGTTGAGAACCGCTGCTATAGAGTCTAATAATAATAATTTTTTTAAAACCCTTTATTATCAAAGTATACAGTGAAATTGCCAAGTGTATCGGTGGTTATTAAAACGGATGTCCATGTGCCGCCTCTATGTTGGTTGAGGCAGGCAGGATTCCCTTGAGTACCATTTGTTGGGGGTCTGTGCCCCCCCACCACAAACTCACAGTGACTACAAACCCCCAACTTATTTCACCCTGTGAACTAATTGCACATCACACCGGCCTCACGAGTCTGTCATGCATAAAGTTATAAAGTTATGTCCCATTCAGAAGCCTGACGGCCCATGGATAAAAGCTGTTCTTCAGCCTGTTGGTACGGCTGGCTATGTTTCTGTATCTACTTGGTAAAGCTGACAAAAATAAAAAATTAAAACAAAAGCTAATTAAGGACAATAGAATAGAGTTTAAGAAAGGTCTTAGAATGGTAAGATGAAAGATAAACTTATTGTAAATAAAAAAAGTGATAGTCTTTCTTTTATGGTAAAATCACCTTTCCCATGAGAGTTGACCAATGTGCTTGTCTGCGTAATCCATGAACCTACAGTTTGCCTCTGAACAAAGTCAGAACTTCCATAGTTAGTATGTTGATAGCATGCTTTCTGAACTTATACTAATCAGGGTGGATTGATTTAATGAAAATGAAAAATACAGAGCATTAAATAGCTACAGGGGGAACTGTACTATGCATACAGCAGCAGTTTTCAGTTGCAATTTAAGCCATGCCTTAGCTATAAAAGTTGCCTTTATGAGCAGTGTGTGGTACCAACTGTAGATCTGTGACACGTTGGACTTGCATGCAATTATGGGAGTGTAGCAATTGCGAACAACCACCCATATGCCTATTTAAGAGGGAGAGAAGAGAGAAGCAAATTCATCCTGCAGGCCATAAATCCATACAACATATAAATACTTCCCCTCCTTTTCTAGAAAATGGAAACATTTAACAGCTCCCCACCTCTGTTTGCCTTTTTTGAACAATTCTGCTGGCAGCCTACACACTTTTTCGTGGCTTAGCCCACACATTCGAAATCTAATGAGCTTGTGAAGGGGTTGCCTTCAGGAGCTCATTAGAAGAAGAAAGCAAAAGTTCTGAAGGAACTTGCACTTGCATGGTCATATGTGCGCAGCTTGAGCCTTGTGTTGTGTGTCTTTTTTTCCCCCAGGACCTTAAGTTCGACAGTCCTCTCCCTTCAATTTTTAGCCAGAATGTTGCCCCCTAAACTCACATATCCAAGTAACTTATTGGGGGAGGCACATTTAGAAATGATACAGGGGAACACGAGTCCCATGGGAATGAAAACTGACTAAATTTAGACTGCCTCCCCCCTATTACAACCACCCCGCCCAACAGGGCAGGAAGGCAAGGGCATATTACAGGCTCCATCAATTAGGGCTTGTCATCTGATGAGACCACAAAAAGGGTCTTCTAGGTCTGCCATCTTCGGCTTGATGCCTTGCTGGCATCCTGCCCTCAAAGGCTAGGAGGGAGGAGAATGGGCAATCAACCTGCTTGTCTAGTGATGGGAAATTGGGAGTGGGGAATGACAGCTCAGCAAAGAGCAGGAAAGCCTGGAGCCAGTTTGTGCCAGCACCCAAGGCCACGCAACCTGAGAAAGAACGTGAATTACCCTAAACATCTCAGCGTTCTCAACACACTTAGGCCAGGGGTCCCCAACCAGGCCAAGGGAGCGGCAGGCCAGCACTGTCGGCCCAATGCTTGTGCAGCCCAGTTTCCCTCCCTTCCCCCCCCCCCAGCCGGACCGCCAAGCTGCAAAGGTTGGGGACCACTGACCTAGGTGAACTCTTATTGGCTGAAGAGGGACTGGTCATGTGGGGGGGAGGGCTAGGATACGGGGAAACTTTCTGCATCTTTTGAACACAGGAAATTTAGTTTTACCCTGGCTCTACTGCAACTAACATCTTTTAGTAAAAGAATCCTATCACTTCCCACCAAATGGAATCGAGGGTCTTTCTTTCCTAAGAAATTGGACTGGGGCAGGTCTGACAGATGGCGCCTTCTTTAGGAAACAACATTCCCCCCCCAAGGTAAGATTGGCCCCCCACCCTGCTTCTTTTCCAAAAGGCCCTAGAAGTCTCTATGTCAGTGGACTTGGGGACCACAAATGGAAATGGAGCTGATTGAGTGGCTAATCTAATTGTGCTGTTGCTGTCATAAAGGATGCAGTAGGGTTTTTAAATGGTTTTATTATATGATAGATCTTTTACATGTCTGAGTTGGGCGGCTATATACATTTGTTTAATAAATAATACATCTAAAACAGCCTTCTTTATCCAGACTGTTTCATACATTACCGAGAGCGGAGCTCTTCCCTAAATTCCAGCCAGGATAATGGACCTCAAACTTGGAAGGCAACAATAAAAGTTTAGTTCTCTGATAGATCTTTGTTTCTTGCCATCTCTCTCTCTCTTGCATGCTTTCTTTCTTTCTCTTTCTCTCTCTCTCTCTCCTCTCTTTCTCTCTCTCCCCCTCTCTCTCCCCCCCTCTCTCTCACACACACACACAACACATATTATTTGCTCCAGCCTTTATGAATTAAGCATTCAGAACGACAAGCTGAAATTCCTTTTCAGATAAACAAGTTAAAAAATACTTCTTCAAATTTCATGTTTTGCTAATTGAAGGGACTCAAGATATATCACTCTGTTAGTTGCCCTTGCTGTTAATCATATGTACATACATTATTTCTTTCTCTTTTCTCCCCTCCTAGTCTCTTTTAACAAGGCTAACAGGTCCTCTCAAGATCCAGGCATCCATTGTGGCAGCAGATCCGCTGCTATCCAAACTGGGTTCTGGGAAAGTTAGTAGTCTGGCTGCCAGTGCTGCTCAAGCAAAGTCTCCTGGGAAGCCAGCTCCTGCTGATAGCACATCATCGACTGACAGCTCTTCAAGCGATAGCGAAGGTGAGGAAACAGGGTTGGCTTTGAAGGGTTGGCTTTGCGCGAGCAATTGTGGGCCTTCCACATTGTGCCCACATTTCGTCAACCCTCCGCATGCTGCATTGGTTGCCTATTGGTCTCCGAGCGCAATTCAAAGTGCTGGTCATTACCTATAAAGCCCTATATGGCTCTGGACCAGGATACTTACGGGACTGTCTTCTGCCACATACTTCCCTACGACCGGTGAGAGTGCACAGGGTCGGCCTTCTCCGGGTCCCGTCAGCGAAACAATGTCGTTTGGCGGGTCCTAGGGGGAGGGCCTTCTCTGTTGTGGCGCCCACCCTCTGGAACCAACTGCCCCTTGAACTCCGCGTTTCTCCCACTCTCCCGGCCTTCCGAAAGAACCTAAAAACTTATCTTTGCCGGCAGGCCTGGGGATGATTGTGGGTTGTTGTTCGAAAGTTGTACGTGTGTTGAGTATCTATTTTTAATATTTTGATGTTTTGTATATGTTGTGAGCCGCTCCGAGTCTCCGGAGAGGAGCGGCATACAAATCAAATTAATAAATAATAAATAAATAAATAACTGTTGGTACAGAAGACTAAAAGGCAGCTTTTAGGAATTATCTGTGTAATCCTGAACGGTTAAATTCAGGAACTATCTATATAGTCCCAACCCTCCACAGATTCATTTTCCCAAGGCAAATGGTCTCTTAAATCTCCCCTTTTTTCAAATCCAAAGTTATACAGTTATTTCAACTGGGTGGAGATTTTCTGGATCAAGAAAGGATCCTGCTACATTTATTTTTCTCTAAAGCTCAGTATATTTTGAAGGATATTATTATTATTATTATTATTATTATTATTATTATTATTATTATTATTATTATTATTATTATTATTATTATTATTATTATATAAAGTTGGAAGGAACTTTGGAGGTCATCTAGTCCAACCCCCTGCTCAGGCAGGAAACCCTATACCATTTCAGACAAATGGCTTTCTGAGATTTGTCCTGTGCAGAGAAATTGAATGGTTAAAAAATGGTTGAAAATTTGTGATCTTATTATATAATGGGCTTGGTGATTCTTTCTAAATGAAGATAAATTTTCTGTAATTGGGTTGCCTGAATGATGATGATGATTGATGTATTATTTTTATTTATTTGTATCCCACCTTTATTATTTTCACAAATAATTCAAGGTGGTGAAAACATTCAAAACACTTTCCTCTTCCTATTTTCCCCACAACAACAATGCTGTGAGATGAGTTGGGCTGAGAGAGAGTGATTGGCCCAAAGTCACCCAGCTGGCTTTTCTGGATGGGGAGGCAGGTCTCACGGTCTCCTGCTTTCTAGCCTGCTGCCTTAACCACTAGACCAAACTGTCTGGTGGCTATGGAGCATCTGAGATTGGGGAATGTGTAATTCTTAATGTAATGCAACATTTTTCAAATTGTTAGTGTAAAATTTAAGCCAAAATTCTGAGATAAAGCTCTTTTTTTTTTTTTTTAAATATTTTTATTGACTTTTTTTCCCCCCTCAATTTTAACAGAAAAGAAAGCTAATCATATCAAATCTTAATATACAAATAAACAATCAACAACAAAACATAAATACAATTTCCAATACTTCTGATAATAATAACTCAACTGAAAATAAGCATCTCAAACAATTTACCATCATTCTTCCCCCTTCTTATCAGCTCACACTTAACTCATCCTTCAATCCACCAAAGGCCACCCAAACAACCCATTAGTAACAATAATTAATTATTCTTCCACCAACCCTAATTACAGCTAAAAAAAACATCATACCTAAAATTATGCGGCTTCCCAGAATGATTACAGGGTATAACAAAAGAAAGCCCCACTACATCAAACAAAATTATTATATGAACTTAACAAGAATTTTAAACTATATACTATCTCTTACTCAAAACACACACAAAAAAAAAAAAAAAGGGGGGGGGGGAAACAAAAAAAAAACAAGAAAAAAAAACCATCTTATTAAAGTTAAACAAATAATATTAACCATAACAATATCAATAAATCCCTCGATTCAAGATAATAATAATGATATTAATAATAATAATTATATTCTTATTCAATTTAGTTTATCATAATATATCTTAGTATATATCATAATATAAACATCCTCTTCTAAACCTTACTTATAATATAAACAATCAACTCATCTTGTTAAGAATAATATTTATCATTAACTTCTAAACCGTCAATCTAAGTCAAATCTACTAAATTTAGTTTATAATAATATATCTTAAAATATCATTTAAACATCCTGGTTTGCAGCTTACCTATGAACTTATATTAATAATAATAATTATATTCTTATTCAATTTAGTTTATCATAATATATCTTAATATATCGTCATATAAACATCCTCTTCTGAGATTGATGTATTATTTTTATTTATTTGTATCCCACCTTTATTATTTTCACAAATAATTCAAGGTGGTGAAAACATTCAAAACACTTTCCTCTTCCTATTTTCCCCACAACAACAATGCTGTGAGATGAGTTGGGCTGAGAGAGAGTGATTGGCCCAAAGTCACCCAGCTGGCTTTTCTGGATGGGGAGGCAGGTCTCACGGTCTCCTGCTTTCTAGCCTGCTGCCTTAACCACTAGACCAAACTGTCTGGTGGCTATGGAGCATCTGAGATTGGGGAATGTGTAATTCTTAATGTAATGCAACATTTTTCAAATTGTTAGTGTAAAATTTAAGCCAAAATTCTGAGATAAAGCTCTTTTATTATGTAGAGAAAAGTTGTCCTGATAAAATTCATTTTTTTCTTTTAATTGGACAGATTAGAATAGAAATACATCTAGCTAGGTGTAATTGTAAAACACAGTTCTGTAAATTAGAAAGTATCTGCCTTTCCTAAAAGTTAATTAGGCCAGGCCTTTCCCCAGGTTTTCTTCCAAATATGTCACATCTGCAACTTCTGGAATTCCCAGGTGGCCTTAACAAGTACTTTAGATAGTTTTCCTTGAACAGAGCCTAGAGCAGGGGTAGGCAACCTTGGCTCTTTTATGACTTATGGACTTCAATACCCAGAATTCCTGAACCAGCCATGCTGACTTAGGAATTCTGGGAGTTGAAGTCCACAAAGTCTACACATCTTAAAGCTGCTAAGGATGAGAAATACTGTCCTAAAAAATTCTTCAGTTGCCCAATACTGTACTTTTATTGCTGAACTTATTTAATACAGTGTTGAGCTTAGATGGTGTTGTAGGAGGCAACTGGCTGTCCAGATTGTATTATAATTACATTTCTGATAATCCAAATCAATGTGACAAGGTTCCAAGTTGCATAACATTAAGATACGAAAGATATCTCATACCTGCACTAAAATGTCTAAGACACATGTGGGTAACTTCCAGTCAATAAAACTTAGTTTATTTCCTTTCTTCAATTTGGGGGTTGGGCTTTGAGGTGATGAAGGAGTTAGGGGTGTGATAAGGTAGGGTTAAATTTGGGACCATTGAGAAGTGTTTAGAATCATGTTTTCCTACTCAAAATGATTATTAGCCCGCTAAAGATCTAATGCATCTATTTTGAGCCTCTCTGTTCTTTTTCTTTAATGCCTAGTGCTCAAAATCACCAATTTGCCACCAAGTATTGGTGCAGCCATTTATGGACAAGGAAGATCTGGAAAAATTAATCCAGGGGAGCTACATTCCTCCATAGGACACAGGCTATCCATCCCTGATCTGATTCTATGATGGGTATCCTAAATGAAGGTGTAGGATGGCTCCTGTAGTCCAAATTCATTTGGCCATCTTTAAATGGCTCATCACAATCCTAGTATCTAAAATGAGAATTCTGATTCTGCTGACCGTATCACCTGGTTCATTCATGTCTGAAGAAAAGGAAAAATCCTGCCCTTCAGTCAAATGATTAAAATAAGGGCCTCCCTCACTGGGAGTTTCCATCTACTGGATACCCCTCAAAATATGCCAAAACTATTTTTCTACTGTGTGCTCAAAGAAGGCCTGAAGGGAATAAGGTTTTGCAGATTAGTCCCAGGAATGCTTGCAGATAGAATAGTTACCATATTTATATGTCAGGTTCCCCCGTTCCTTTGCTGCCTGCTTAAATTATTCCCTAGCTTGTAAATGGAGGTGGCTGTGAAAGCTTGACCAAAAACAAAACCAAAAAAAGACTCACAATCCAAAGGTCTAGACTGTGCAAAAAGAGGAAGATCAGTGGGCTGCCCAAAAGTGTTGTTGAAATGGGTCCCTTTTTGGTTTTCTAGCAGCACTGGGGAAGCGTGTTAATGCTGAGCTGAATTCTTCCTGTTTCTGGGATCATTTGTCTTATCAACAATAAAGAGTCTTGTGACAGCTTAAAAGCTAATCATCAAAAGGCTAACCGTTTGGTACATGAAGCTTAACAGATACTTTTACATGGGGCGTATTGGAACATGTGCATAGGTGCGCTGCAGAAATCTTCTCCTTAAGATAACATTGACTTGATTCCCTCTTTTTTAAAAAAAAAAAATTAAAATCCGATCCCATACTTCCCAGCCATTAGCCAGGTTGCCTGGTAATTTTAAGACAAACATATCTGGAAAGCGTTAAGTGGGGAAATGGCATTTAAAATAATTGTACAACCAGAAGACCTGTAGCTGAGAATTTCCCGGAGCAAGAAGAAATGGGAATGTCGCCATGACTGAGTAAACCCTTGGATTGTAGCATGCTCAGTCAGCAGCTACGAAGCAGCCGAGCCATGGGGAAGCTTTTATAGCTTATGAACGCAGGCCATTTCTTTAAATATCATTTATTCATAGTAATTCATATATTTTGATGCTGAGTTGGAATAATGTACCCATAAATTGGCAATACTAGTCTATAGGGATCAGGTTCTTAATAGTGGCTTAATTGTAAAAAATAATTCTTTTCTACAGAGATCACCTCATTGCCTTCTTCTGGAAAGGAAGCAGCGGCTGCTAAGGGGAAGAGGCCAGGGAAACGAGGACTGGAGAGCACCAGCTCCAAGCCGCTCCCAGCAAAGAAAGCTGCCGCAAAAGCTCAGAGCAATGGCCAAGCCCAAGAGACATCGGCGGCACTGTTGCCAGAATCACTTGCTCCATCGTTCAAAGCTCTCCCTGGGAACAAGGAACAAGGAACCCAAGAAGGTGCCCAGGCTAATCCTGTGGCAAAGGCCAAGACGACCAAAACTGGAAAGAAAGAGAAGCCATCCAAGAAACGGAAACTGGCCGATGGGGACACTGGCCCTGGGGTTTCAAAGGGCAAGAAGCTTAAAATGCAGAGCGAGGGAGAGATGCCGGTAAAGAAGAAGAAGAAAAAGAAGAAGAAAGCCAAGTCTTCAGACAGCATCAAATCAACAAAGAAAAAAGACAGCAAAGAAAAGAAGTCTGATAAAAGTGAGAACCCCCATCCCTACTCGCAACAAAGCTTGGGTGCTAATTAATGTTCATGGCCTTTTTTTTTCTTTTTTTTTTTTCATTATTTAGTGCATTCTACTGCCCCCATGTGGTAAAGAGGTATTGCTTACCAATAAGCAGTTTGTTACCAATTCATTTGTGTTGGTAAAGGGCAGAGGGTCTTCAAACTTGGCCCTTTTATGACTTGTGGACGTCACCTCCCAGAATTCCTCAGCCAAGTCATAAAAGGGCCAAGTTTGAAGACCCCTGGTAAAGGGAGTCGTGGGAAAAGGTTTATTCAGTATATGCAACCAGTGGTGGGATTCAGCCAGTTTGCACAAGTTAGGCAGAACCTGTAGCTAATATTTTGTTGCCCAGACCAAGAATGGACTTCCGGAAGCGGCATCCACACAGAGAACCGGTTGTTCATGTATTTGAATCCCACCACTGTATGCAACCCTAGCACTCTGATGTCCCCACCTTACACTTGTGGAAAGAAGCTATCCTAACATGCCTCTTGGTTGCCATCCAAAGAAAAATAATTAAGTGAAAAGGATAGGCAAGAAGGCTTTTCAGAAGGTATATTTAGGTCTGTTCTTCTGCTTCCTGTTGTTTTTTTTCAGCCACTTCCTTCCTCATTGTACGGGCTTACTCGGCTTTAACTACTTCCCCTTTTCTATGAAGCCCTCAGACCTTTTTTGAGCCCCAGGATCTGAACTGATTGCAAATTATCTAATCCCACCCTGATCCTCAGGGTCATCTCCCTTTTTGTTCTGTCCAGGATTGGTCCAGAACATTTGGATGTACCACTTAATATGTTTTCCTTAAAGTGTGATGTTACACTGACCTGCTTTGTGATTGCTCTGTAATGTCCCTTATTTTTATCATAGGCACTTTTGTGTGAACACATGCCTTCACGGCAATTCAAGTAGTTGGCCTAGTGCAGTGTTTCTCAACCTTGACAATTTTAAGGCATGTGGACATCAACTCCCAGAATTCCACAGCCAGCAACGCTGGCTGTGGAATTCTGGGAGTTGAAGTCCACATGCCTTGAAATTGTCAAGGTTGAGAAACACTGGCCTAGTGTCTGCAGTGTTCTTGGCAAAGTGTCCCAGAAGTGGTGTGCCATTGCCTCCTTCTTGGGACTGAGAGAAAGTGACTGGCCCAAGGTCACCCAGATGGCTTTGTGCCTAAGACAGAACTAGAACTCTCCTGTTTTCTATCCTGGTGCCTTAACCCTATACCAAACTGGCTCTCCTATTTTAATGATTTTGTTTAAATAGAAGAACAGAGTTTAAATCAACACAGAACTAAAGTGAAAAACAAGCTTAACCAGCTGCTTTACTTTATCCCCATATCAATTAGCCCACCAGATTAGTTTTCCTCTGGCACCATCCCAAACAAGCAGTCCTTTGGTTTTGGATTTGTTCAAAACCCCTGAATAAAACATCCCTCGGTGTTCCCAGCTGGAGCAGTGCTTTTGGTAGAATGCTTCTGTTTTATGAAGTGGAGGTATTATAGCCCTTCCCCCTATTTCAGAAGAAAAGCACATGCTGGCCTGGGTGCAAAATACAACCCTGTTTTGATATATAATTACCAATGATTTCTTTCCGATTTTCTGGCTAGAACAGATGGAGGAGGCGGAAGAGCCCAGCTAGGATATGTCTTAGGAAATGGCTTCCCTTTGCTGCATGGCTTTAAAGGTGAAATGGAGGCAACTTTCCCACTCAGGCATATGCTGACAGTTTTCACAGATAGAGCAGAAAAGGATGCTTCAGATACAAAGGCTGCTAAATGGTCATATTCAGCAGTAGCTGAATAAATACGTGAATATCATTGTAGATGAGTCAGTCTTAAGAAGGCTTCATTTGCTGCTACAAACACTTCAGAGAGAGGGAGTTGCTGGAGCACCATTAATCTTGCTATTCAAAGAGCAGCTCTGTCGTTCCTGCTGAGACATTAGAGTTTCCTGCCGAATTCCCAAACAGAAATGGTCACCAGGCCTCCTCTAGCAATTGGAGAACAAGAAGGAAAGAGGCTCTTGTATGGAGACTTCAGCTTTGCTGATCTTACCCTCTCTATTGAGGGAGGAAGAAAAAAATCTCCACGCTCTGCTTCACTTGACTAATGTGCACAAGAATAGACTATAATGCTTTAGAAACGTACATGTAAAAAAAGGGGGTAGAACCTATTTATCATGTACAAAAATCACCCAGCTATTCTACTCTGTGTACATATTGTCCTCTTCTGGATTTTCTGGGCTTTATCCTATTTTTGCCAGGGTCTCCTGTGAATCTGAGTAAACAGATATATATATATATATATATATATATATATATATATATATATATATATATATATATATATATATATATATATATAGAGAGAGAGAGAGAGAGAGAGAGAGAGAGAGAGAGAGAGAGAGAGAGAGAGAGAGAGAGAGAGAGGAGAGAGAGAGAGAGAGAGAGAGAGAGAGAGAGAGAGAGAGAGAGAGAGAGAGAGAGAGAGAGAGAGAGAGAGAGAGAGAGAGAGAGAGAGAGAGAGAGATAAACATATAAAAAGACCGAATGCAGAAGTAGCATTGACATTTGGTGCTTGTTTCATTTACTGTACTTCAGAAACAAAGTGACCCAACATGCAAATAATTGCTATCTTAGATTCAGCAACTGTTGTGCCCTTTTTGTAATTGGCAATGAGTCTCTTAACATTGTTGTGTGAGAATTCTGGCTTATTTCTCCACGGCATATTGCTCATTCCATAATCCTGCACAACATTTCCATGTTGGGGTTTAGATCTGGACTTTGGCTTGACCATTTCAAAATATTGAATTTATCCTCCTCCTTCCATTATATTGTAAACTTCCTTGTAAGTTTGTACCTTAGGGATCATTGCTTTGATTTGTGAATTTCAGCTTCAACTAATAGAATAGTTAGGTGATATTATCCGGTAAAATCATACATCCTTCAATGATGGCAAATCATCCAGGTCTGAAACAAAAAAACACCTGCCAACACATGACATTGTCATCTCCATATTTAATAGTTGGTATGAGGTTCTTATTTTGGAAAAGGATATTTGTTTTTGTTTTTTGATGGAGTCATCAACAGGGATCTGGAAAAATCATAGAGGTTCTTTTGCAATTCTTTATGACTCCCTGGATGAATTTATGCTGCACTGTTGTGATATTAACAAGATAACTCATCCTGGAAGATTCACTATTGTCCCAGATCTCCAATTCAAGATTAAGTCTCTGGAGAAGCCTTAATGGATTTGTAACCGTTCTCAGACTGATAGGTTTTGACTTTTTTTTTTAATGGAAGTCTTCAGAATTTTTTTTTTTGAGTAGGCACGACATGCCCTAAAATCTGTGTAGTAAGAATACCAGAGTGTCATAGTTTGTGATTTATATTGGGCAGGACTATCTCAAAGTAATCTTGGTTGTATAATGATGCACTCATACAACTGACCAAGTTGCTTTGAATTGTTTTTACTGGGAACGAGGAATTACTTTTCACATTGGAAAATGTTGGATGCTTGTTTATGAAACAAATGGAACAAATATGATACTACTCTTTGGTGTTATGCGTTCACTCAGACTCTATATGTCAGTAGGTAACATTCAGTAATGAAGGTATGCAAATCTCTTAGAGGAACTTTTTTTCCAAAGCATTTCCTGTGTTTTACAGTTCAGTATAGCTTATATACTTAATATTTTTGCCTCTGATTGAACTGTTTTTGGCATATGTTTCTAATTGAAAGCAGACTGAGCCACAGGTTTTGTTGTAGTTGTCTACCAGCTAAGAAAACAGAAATGGTATATTCATATTTCAAGTACATTCTGTATGTATACTTAATTGCATGCTGACTGTCACATTGGGTAGCAGCGCAAGGCAGCCATGCTCAACAAAATTATGCCTATCCTGGTAGATTCTTCCTACCTGTTGATAAAGTTGTTTGCTTTTGCTTTTTCTGTTGGAAGTTGCCGTGAAGCCATAGAGATAAATACTGTTTTTCACAGCATGTCTTACTGTCCTCAGTTGACATGGTGCAAACTTGTTAGTCAACAGATCTGAAGTTGGGGAAAACTCCTTTAGATCTAACTCGTCCACAGTTCTCATTTGGGACCCCCGTTCTTAAGCAAATATCGCTCATAAGGCGGGGGGGGGGAATGTCTTCTAGATGACCTCTCATTTTTAGAATCCCCAAACTAGATGTATCTCTATGCTTAATTTTGACCTGTATTTGATCAGGGCTTTGAGGATATGGTTCTTATACTTAAAATGCTGTTGTTAAATTGTACGAAACCTCCAAGATGTATAAGCCTGGCGAATCTTCCTCTGCTACCGGTAGCTACTGCGACTAAGTAGTACCCCTTCTCCTTATCTGGTGGCTTCTAATTTGAAAGGCTAATTACAAGTGCCACACTCAGTTTCTCCTCTACTCTTTTGTGGTCCTTTGTCCAAACTAGCATTACTGTGTCTTTCGAGGAGATTCTAGTCTAAATCAGCAGTATTGGTCTCTCCTGTCAATGAATTCTCTGAAAATCTCACTGACCTGAAAAGTCAGAATGTAGCTATAGAAGTGGGATCCTAAACATGAGTTAACAATGTTCTTTTTCTCTCCAGAGTCCTAACCTAGCACTATCTCTATCATTCTATTTTTACTTTCGGAGGCTTCCACCTTTCGTTGCCTGTATCATGATTTATAAAACCTCTCTCCATCTCTCGGGGGAGGGGAGGAGTTTATTGTACAGCAGTCATAGCAACCTGCCTTTGACCATGCTGGCAAGGACTTTAGGGAACTAGGTTCAACATATTCAGAGGGTGACAGTTTAGGAAAGGGTGGATTAGGATTTTTTATTCAGGATTTTTAAAGTAACAGCCATACTGTCTCGTCCATTATTTGAAGTCACTCTAGAATGAGTGTACAATACATAGTGAACTCAACTACAAATAAATTGCCAAATTAGACTTTAGATGCTGAAAATATTAAATTATCAGAGGAGCACCATCTTATTTCCTTTAATGGAGCAATCTCTGTGGTTATTACCTTAAAACTAGAAAAGAGCCAGGGAGCTGCAAATGGTCAGCTGGTGTATGCGCTGCATTAATCTTAATTTATGTGTCCAGATAGTGAAGCAGATTTGGTTTCACCCTGGCTATGCATAATAATAATTAATATAAGAGTTATCTTTGTGTCCAAGAAAAACTTGGGAATTAGCCTCCTAGGAATTCATAGAAAACAACATGGCTGCAGCCAAATTTACAAATGTGCCCATCTGTTCAGAAAAAAAAAAAGGAAGAGACGATGGTGGTAATAGCATCCTAATGTCAAAAGGGACCCGATAAGGAGCATTATCACCAATTAGCCTTCTGGTAAATGCCTATTTTATAACCTGATTCCCCAGAGCAGCTGTTCTTCTGGTATTATCCCAGACTTGCTCTCAACATTCCAGATATGCTTGAATAAAGTTTGCAGTGTGAGGAGATAAAGACTGTTTTATTCCCCACTCCTCCCCAGTGCTTGTCCCTGTCAGCAGGCAATCACTAAAAGTTCTTATGGGCTCTCTTCAGTTGCTTAATCCTGTCAAATTTTCTTGCCATTCCTTATTCTACCCCTTATTTTTCTATCATAGTAAGTGAGAAAATAAATACCTGAGACTTCATGCCTGGATTAAATCAGCAACAACACAATAAAACCTCATTTGAATGGTCCATTTGAGGAGAAGGTTTTGAAGTACATTACTGAGGCAGTTTACAGGCAAATGGTATAAATTGCTCTGTAATGATTAAATGAAGGAAAATTAATTTAACCACCTCATCTGGAATATTCATTTGCAGTGCATTTATCCTTTATTGGAAGTGGGGGGGGATCTCTGAATGCCAAGTAGTTCCATTGCTCTTGAAGTCTGCTAAATGCGGGTCTGTTCAAATCAAGATTTCTTTGCATATATTAGCAAAAAAAAATATCCAAATGCAGAGATTCTGGTGTAAATCTGGATGTCTGCAGAAAAACAACTGACAGTCCTAGATTTTTCTAGCACAGCCTCAGCACTCATTCATAATATGCAGGTTCTTAACATGCTGTAGTAATCATTTCCTTAAATGGCTTTGGAATCCAAGAAATAAAGTATCTTGGGGGATTTGGTATAACTGGTCCTGCACTTAAAATCATTCAAAACTGGGAATGTGCTTTTATGTGGCCCCAGAATGTTTTTTTAAAGACGTAATCTGAATTGTTTACCCTGTACTGTTAAATGTCTTACAGAGAAAAAAAAGAGAAAAAATGTGGAGAGACCTGATGCAGATGGGTCACAGAAGAAAAAGAAGAAAAAGAAGGTAAGGAAAAAAATATTCTTGTTTTGAACTGTTTTGTGTGGTATATGTGTCTGATACAAATTAAACCTGTCTGGTGTTTAAATTAAATTGGGTAATTTAATGATCCTTAATCGTCAAACAATACAGGATTGAGCAGAAGAAAAATCACCCCACTATTAACTGGTTTAGTTACAGTCCTGAGCAGGTACATATTGAATAGATTAGTGGACTTTGAGTAATTGTTCTCACCATTCTGTATTCATCTGACCCAGAGACATATATTTCGTTTACTGTGTAAATAGAGCTACCTCTAGAGCAGTGTTTCTCAACCTTGACAATTTTAAGGCATGTGGACTTCAACTCCCAAAATTCCACAGCCAGCATTGCTGGCTGTGGAATTCTGGGAGTTGAAGTCCACATGCCTTAAAATTGTCAAGGTTGAGAAACACTGCTCTAGACTCACGACATTTTTTTTTATGCTCCAAAATCATTTTCAGAGCAGAGGTGCACAATTTGACGCCACACCTGGCCCCCAGAAAACTCCCTTGTTATTAATGTGATAGGATATTAAGAGGAAAGTTATTAAATGGAAGAGTACAAAAACAGTGCTTCTGGGAGACTTCCTTGGGGAAGAAGTACTTTAGCCCCTAGATAGTGGATTAGGTAATATATCCAAGGTGGGATATAGAAAAACCTCCCTCATTTGGAAATGCAAACAATTGCATAAATGACTCTCCTAATATAATCTAAAAGGCTTACTTCTTCCAGAGTTAAGGACTGGAAGGGATTAAACCAAATCAGAAAGGAAGTAATAGATTTTGTTGTTTTTGTTATTTTAGAAGTCAGGAATTCTTTAATATGAAACATTCCATCTGTTCTCTTGCATGCAAGTTGAATAGGGCAAATTATTCTTGTTCAGCTTGTTTTGCTTAGCTTTTATCTACTCTCCAGAACCTTCAGAATATATTTATTCAAAGATAGTCTCATCTTTCCCCAGAAATGTATCTTTCTTCAACACAAATGAAAGCCAAACTCTGCTTTTGAAACTGAGTTCTTTTCCATTGAAGAATTGAGAAGACTCTGGGTGTTTCTCCCCACCACCCCCCCACCCCGCCCAGCACAGTCTGTATTTCTTAGCACATTATTATCTCTCTGTGTTATGTGTGAAAAGAACAAATTGAAATCATTTGCTTTGTGATTCTTTCAGAAAACGGATAACCTTCAAAACGAGTCATGAACATGTAAGTATGCTGAGCCACCCCTTCAAAGTATATGTTAGATGAGTATTCCTTAATCTATTGCCCTTCAGATGATAACTGCCATCACCCTTGATTCTTTCCTGTGCTGAGTCGGAACAAGAGGAGCTGTAGGTATGTCAAGAGGTTATCAGACTAGGAAAGGCAGTTAGGTGAAACTGGGTTCAAAGTGGGTGAATGGGAAAGAAATAGTTTTTCTTCCAGAATTTAACAAAGTTCTCCACTAGTTTGCCAGCAGCGCTTGGGGGGAAAAATTAGAAATTAAACTCTTGCACAATAATTTTTCAAGTTGT
The DNA here is from genome assembly GCA_034064705.1 of Bothrops alternatus. NCBI lineage: Eukaryota > Metazoa > Chordata > Lepidosauria > Squamata > Viperidae > Bothrops > Bothrops alternatus. The sequence goes on along the minus strand of JARGCV010000007.1, from coordinate 42,814,620 downwards.
AATAAACTCAGGAAATCAAATAACAGAATAACAGAGTTGGAAGGGACTTTGAAGATCTTTTAATCCAATCCTCTGCTCAGGCAGGAAACCCTATCCCATTTCAGACAAGTGGTTGTCCAATCTCTTCTTAAAAACTTCCACTTCTGGAGGCAGGTTGTTCCACTGGTTAATTGTTCTAACTGTCAGGACGTTTCTCTTTAGTTCTAGGTTGCTTCTCTCTTTGGTTAGTTTCCATCCGTTGCTTCTTGTCCTGCCTTCAGGCACCTTGGAAAATAGCTTGACTCCCTCTTCCTTGTGGCAGCCAATGAGATATTGGAACACTGATATCATTTCACCCCTAGTCCTTGTGAGAGGTGCGAATGTATTTAATATGCGGTGGAAAGGCTAAGGAGCAAAGAAAAAAAGTAAGATGGGATCAGGATTTTCATTTTGTTCTAAATTTGTTTGTGTAGAGCCTACACAAATGTTTTCTGTTGTTTCCCACCTCTAAATGTCAAGGAATTGCATAACTAAAATTTGTCACAATCAAGGGGGTTTCTGGGAGAGAAACAAAGAAATTGGGAGCCATGCGTATCCTGGAGGTATATCTTCAAAATTAAGCATGGGAAATCATTAAATCATTACAATAATAGGGAGTCACTCTGGCTCAGGATTGTATTGTGGAGTCCTTGCTATTCTTTGGGCTTGGTTGTTTGCTTGCAGACATTTCATTATCCAAGTAGATAACATCAGTGCCAGTGAATGTGGACTTTGGTCCCTATTAATATAGAGCACCTTACGCTGCCAGTTTTGGTGGGGGTGTGGTTTTCTCCTTGGTAGTTTCTTAATTAGGGTATTGTTTCCTGCTTGATGGTTTACCTGGTGTTAATCCCTGCTTATCTGGATAGTGGCTGCTGTGGAGAGGATGTGTTCTGATATTTTTATATCTTTCTTAGATTTTTTATTGTCTCCATTAAATGGTGTGTAAATACAGTTTATTTCCATTAATGGTTGATTTGTCTGAATGGCAGGCTTCCAGGAATTCTCTAGCATTTCTTGACTTGACTTGACTTGATCTAGAATGCTCTCAGTTTCCCAATTGAAACTATGGTTGAGTCTGTCCAAGTGTTGTGAAATTAAGGGAGTTTTCATTGTGTTCATGAATGCACTCTGCTAATCTCCTGCCTGTCTGCCCTACAAAGTGACTGTTGTATTTAAGATATTTTGGAGGGCTTTAGCCAGTTTTTGTTGGCCAGACTGGGCAGTCATCCAGGCTAGGAAGGCAGACAAAAATAATCCAAAGGAAGGCAATGGCTAACTTTCTTGTTCATTCCCCCAAAGAATAGCATGTATATGAAAGCACCTTGAGTCAAAATTGATTGAAAGGAGAAGAAAGCAACGTCAAATTACTCCTGTGATGCTGTGTTTGTAATTATTGGAGTTGAGCGGACATTGATCTCAGTTTTACTTTTTCTATATTAGTTATTATGTTTACTGATTTATGGTTGTAATGTAGTGGGGTTTTAATTAATTTAACCAATATCTTAGCATCACAGACATCGTGTTTACATTAGATAAATTGCATCTCTTCTCCGTCTGATGACCTCCAGGTATTTTGACTTCTAATGTCCATAATGCTTATCCATCATAGCCTATTAGAGCTTTGGTCCCATGTTTGGAGGGCATTGGGCTACTGTAAGTTGCATTACTGAATTCTCTGTACTCAGATCACCATAGCTTTGAACTTGAGAACCTACTAATTTCATCAAGTTCTACCTCTGCTACGTTTAGCGAGAAGTCGTCTTTTCTGGATTTGCTGAATGTTCAAATCTATTTGAAACTCTTCTTTTAACCACCTTACTTTTGAGAAGACCTGACAAACTTTCTTCTTTCAGCCCAACATGATTGCCAAATTCTAAAGTAGAGCCATTAAAGATTTTTTTTTAAAAAAAAAAATATAGGAATCCCACATAAGTGAGGACATAAGTTCTCCCACTTCACCACCACGGTGCTTTTCCTAATTTCGTCTTTTGTCTCCTCTCTGCAGTGGCTTTGTAATTCAACATGAAGAATGGTAGTACATTCATCAGAAAGGAATTATTCATTTATATTTTTTAAACAACAAAACCAAATGTCAGAAATTGAATTTAACTTATAACTATTTTTACTGATGACTTTTAAAACTAAGAAACTGCTTCAAGTGACCTGGATATGGACTTGGTAGAAGGATACAACTTGTACCACTGAGCAAAGTGATCTGGATGTCTGAAGAGATCTCAGAAGAGGCATGTGCAGAGACAAAAAGTTCGTTTTGTTTATTGAAGAATTTTTAAATTGCTGCTTCTCCTTCCTTTCTTCCTTTTCCTTGACACTTAAGAGTTATATTTTTAAAGTAACACCTCATCCCTTCCCTCCTGCTAATTTTTTTTAAATCAACTTTTTATTTTCATTTTTAGGAAAGGACATCCTTTGTCTCTCTTTATGTCCAGCATGTACAAAATTGTGTTGTCTCTGGATTGGCTTTCTGTCTCATCCTTCCTCTTTTTATTAATAAAAGATAAAAGATTTTGACTGGAAAAAAGCAGATTTGTGTGTGTAAAACCTAAAAAAGAGTACAGTCTTTCCACCACACCTGCACATTCCTGATGATTTGGCAAGCCTCTGTGAATTCATACTGAATATACTCGTGCATTTATGTTTGCCTCTTTAATTTTGAGACAGTCAGTTTCCCAGGCCTCAAATTTTCATAGGAAAGTTTATGGAATCTCACTCTGTATTCCTCTGATTGGTTAATATTTTTTTGTTATTTATTTTTGTTTTGTTTTGTTTTTGTATTCCTGAAGTTGAAACTCAAATACTTTGGCCACCTAATGAGAAGGAAGGACTCACTGGAGAAGGGCCTAATGCTGGGAAAGATTGAGGGCAATAGAAGAAGGGGACGACAGAGAATGAGGTAGCTGGATGGAGCTTAAATGGACTCCAGAAGATGGTAGAGGACAGGAAGGCCTGGAGGAATGTTGTCCATGGGGTTGAGATGGGTCGGACACAACTTTGCAACTAACAACAACATGGAAATGGTTCTTAGTCATCCAATCACCTCCAGAGTGCCTCTCCCGCTCATATAGATTTCCAACCTCATACTTTCTACAAGTGTCTTAAAAATGTCTGAAGAGTGGAATACTGGAAGCAAAGTGGTATCTATTCAAAAGCAGCCAGGTTATGAATGAAGAGCATCTACATTCTGCACGAGAAGCAACTAGATTCTGCAATTTCTATAAAAGAATGGCTGTGTGGTTTTTTTCATACCCAACTCTTCTTTTTTTTTCAATCCTGTCCTGTACTAGGAGTGATGCTTGACGGCATTGCAGCAATTTTGGTAGGAAATTCCAACCTGACTGTTCCAGGTAAAGCAGGCTACTCCTTTGCAGAGTAACCAAGAAACTCAGTGAAATATTAAGGTTCTTCCACTAGATCATGACAACACAGAATTCTCCAGCACTAGGAGATGGAGAATCCACCAATGGGTTATGACTGTATTCCTGCCCAATCAGATCAAGTCAGCCAAAGCTGCCACGCCCCTTCCTGGACCCTTTCCCAGTTTTGACTTGATCTGGCCCAAGAAGGACATGTAACGTGGCTCCTAGGCAGATATAGTCATTTATTGGTGGATTCTTCATCAGATTAGAGCAGGTTTTTTAGAAAATTGCTTCAGAGTAAGCAGGGATTGGGAACTTGTCTCCTAGATTCCCCTAGAAGAAGCAAGCTAGAAACAGCTCCAGGTAAAGGGGGAAAGGGCTCCTCCTTTCCTCTTCCCCACTTGAATCGCCCCCCCCCACTCATGATCCGACAACTGAGACCAGGTAGGTAACATCGGTTGGTGCGGGGAGGGCGGAAGGAAGGGGGGAGGCGAAGGGGAGGGGGGTCCCCTCACCCTTCGCTGTTCGCGCGGTTCCCCCCCTTCCAGGGCCCGCGGGATAGGCGCTGATCAGCTGATCGGCCCGTGTGGCCTCGGTTTTTTTGCGTTCCCCTCGGCCCCAGGGACTGCGGGAACGCAAATAATTTAAAACGGACGCCGATCAGCTGATCGGCGCGCCACGGGGCCCCGCGGTTTCTCACGGGAACCGCAGGCTTTTTAAACGAAGCGGGCGCCGATCAGCTGACCGGCGGCCAAGGGAACGGCGCCGATCAGCTAATCGGAGGCTGATCGGAGGCCTCGCCGCAAGGCGGCGGAGGCTGCAGCTAGCAGCCGGCGCCATTCGGCGGAGGCCGCAGCTAGCAGCCGGCGCCGTTTCGGCGGATCGGCGAACGGGGAAGTTCCTGTTCCCGGCGCCGCGGCGGCCGCCATCTTGACCATGCGGCGCGTGCGGCCGCCGAGAACAAAGAGGCCGCCGCCGATCAGCTGACCGGCGCCGGATGCCTCGCTAGCCTGAGAGGGGAGGCCGGCGCCGATCAGCTGATCAGCGGCCAATCACTGGGTCCTCCTAGGCCTCGCCGGATCGGGGCTTCCCCTTTTAGAGCTTGCTGGTGAGGGGATGCGGGGGGAAGCAATGCAGGTCGCAGTGGCCGCCATTTTGGCCACGCGGCGCGACCGCAAAGGCCGAGCAAGGTCCCCCCACACACCTCAACAGGCCCAGCCGGGCCAGTAGGCAGGCCCATTTAGGCCCCTTTTTTTGGTAAAATTCTACTTTTGCGGGGCCTGGAGTCTCCCATTGCCTGGTGTCTCCCATCATCTGCTGGCAGCTCCTTTCAGCCGTATTTTTGGCTCTTTTGACCTTGGCTCCGCTTGGATTCCAGGCACCCCCATTAGTGTGCCTGTCGTTATCTGAGCAACCTTTACGTGGATTCCAGGCGCCCCCCCCCCACAGTGGGCCTGTTCTTATCCACCGTATTTCTAGCCGGATTCCAGGCGCCCCCTATAGTGTGTCTGTTGTTATCCGTGCACAGCCGTAGTGGGTTCCAGACATCCCAGCAGTGTGCCGCTCCTTACCCACACGTAGGCTGTCCCTGGGTTCCAGGCGCCCCCTCTCGTGCACCTGTTCTTATCCAGTGGGTTACACTCCCTAGATACCCGGGGCCCCCTCTCGTGCCCCGGCGATATCGGAGAATGGAAGAGGCCACCCCGCCTTCTTCAGGAGCCCCTCCATCCTCATCAGGTCAACCTGGTCTGGAAAGCACCACCAGGTCGGCAGCCAAATCTAGTATTAGATCTGCCACCATGACCTCTAAGAGAGCAGACAAGCAGGACAAGAGGAGAAACCAGGCCTTGGAAAGGGAGTTCTCCAAGGCGCAGAAAAGAGCAAAAATAGCGCCGGAATCACCTCTGGGGCCGTCTACAGACGATCTTCAGCCCATGGGCAGCGAGCAAGCGAACCTCCCTAACGAGGACCGTCTAGCCCTACTTATCGCCCAAGCAGTGGATCGAGCCCTGGAGGCCAGAGCGCAGGCATCCACCGCTCACAAACGCAGCCCACACCGGGAGACGAGGGCGTATAATAGCCCCGCATCTCCCTCAGCATCCCAGGCTTCGGAGGAATCGTACCTAGAGGAGGCAATAGCAGATCAGGGGGTACCAATGTCTGACGAGGAGGAGGATCCACCGGAGGCCCCCGCCTCCAAAGGACTATTCAACCCCTCCTCCTTCCTGACCTTGCTACGCAATGCCGCATCCACCGCACACCTGGGGCCCGAAATCCCAGCGGCAACACCCTCCGACCCACAGGATACGGATGCAGAGGCACACCCTAGCTTCGTGGAACCGGTCACGACCAAGCACCACATCCCCTGTCCCTCCATGTTCCTGAAAGCGATCAAAACACAGTGGACATCACCGGCCTCTCTTCCCATGCCGAGCAGTACCGACAAGATGTTGTTCGGGGTGGCCCCGAAATTGGAAGAGACACTGGAAGTACCTACCGTGGACGAACCCCTAGCACCCCTAGTGTCGTCCACCACCTTCTCAGGAGACCTCGCTGAGGCCCTCAAAACTGAGGACCGCAGGGGCGAGGCCACGTGCCGCAGAACGCACCAAGCAACCGCTTGGGCGATCAGAGCCTCTACTTCCGCCTTATTCTTCATTAGGGCCGCCCATGGTTGGCTCCAGGAGCTTCAGGGAAAGATCCCTGCGGAGGACTTCCGCACGCAACAGGATCTCAGTAAGATAGTGGCGGCCGCATAGTACGCAGCAGAAGCGACTCTCCAGGCCGCTCGGTTTTCATCCAGAGCTATGGCTTCCAATGTCACCGGCAGGCACCTGCTCTGGCTGAAACACTGGCAGGCGGACTCTAAGTCCAAGTGGAAACTCGCAGCGGCCCCCTACCAAGGGGAAAAGTTGTTCGGGGACGCCTTGAACCCCTATACAACAGAAAACAAGGACAAACGCAGGGTTCTTAAACACGTGTTTAGGAGACAGGACAGGTGCGCCGGAGCCTACCCACGGCGACAGCCCTTTCGGGCCGGAGCCAGGTACAACCATTCCCAGACATCCCAGTCCTTTCCGACCAGGCAGGACAGACAGGAGAGACAGGCAGACAGGAAAAGCCCCAGACCCAGACAACAGCCTCAGAGCAAGCGGCCCTTTCGAGGCGCCAACAGGCCTTTCCGGCGCTCCAAATGACACCTCATCAGGACCTCCCATCGGGGGCAGACTCTCCTTGTTTGCCCACCGGTGGGAGGTCACCACCACGGATGCATGGGTACTCAACACCATCCGTCACGGCCTCTCCCTGGAATTTGTCTCCACCCCCCCAAATCGGTTCCTCCCTTGCCGAAGCCCTCGCAACCGAATAAGAAGGAGGTTGATGGACGAGGCAGTAAACCATCTACTTCAAATACGGGCCATAGAAACAGTTCCGATGGACCAGAGAGACCAGGGATTCTACTCCATCCTCTTCGTAGTCCCAAAGGCATCAGGGGGATGGAGAGCAATCCTAGACCTCAAAGGACTAAATTACCACCTGGCATACCACAAATTCAAGATGCAAACGCTCCGATCCATCTTGGGAAGCGTCAGAAAAGGGGACCTCCTGACATCTATAGACCTCACGGAGGCGTACCTCCATATCCCGATCTCTCTGGCCCACCGACGGTTCCTACGGTTCGCATACTTTCAGTACAGGGCGCTCCCATTCGGCCTATCCTCTGCCCCAAGGGTCTTCACCAAGATCCTGGCAGCCCTAGCAGCCAGCCTATGGTTGGTGCCGATCAGAGGCCAGTGCTACCTGGACGACATTCTAATCCAGTCCGCGTCCACCCAGGCCGCCGAGTCGGACCTACAGGTGGTGGTAGGGCTACTTCAAAGCCACGGGTTCTCCGTAAATTTTCCCAAGAGTCACCTAGTCCCCTCAACAAGGTTACTCCACCTCGGCGCCATCATAGACACCATAGAGTGCCGGGTCTTCCTATCCCAAGAGCGCCAGGAAAGCATAAGAAGCTCGATCCTCCAGATTCGCAGGAGTCGATCAGTAACATTGGCCAGCCTATCCCAGTTGCTAGGAAAGATGATTTCGGCCATTGCAATCGTGCCTTGGTCCAGGCTCCATTCCAGGGAACTCCAATGGTTCCTGTTGCCCTTCCAGAGGCAAAACCTCAGCGCCTCCCCACAGAAAGTTCGCCTCCCACCACAGGTACTACATTCCCTCAGATGGTGGCTATCACCAGCCATAAGCAGAGGGTCAGACTTCAGGGAACCGGACCGCATAATACCTTCCACGGACGCCAGCCTCTTCGGCTGGGGAGCGCACCTCCATTCACAGTGGGCACAGGGCCAGTGGTCCAGGGCAGACCTCCGCCACAGCATCAATTGGCTCGAATTACGGGCCATCCGCCTCGCCCTCCGTCACTTCCAGGACCGAGTGGCACGACAACACGTCCTGGTCCTCACCGACAACGTGATAGCCAAGGCTCATGTAAACCGTCAGGGGGGCACTCGGTCCCGAAGCCTCATGGCAGAGGCTCTCCTTCTGGGAACCTGGGCAGAACACAATCTAGCTTCCATCAGGGCCGATCACATATCAGGGGAAGCGAACACTCAGGCCGACTTCCTGAACAGAACAATAGTGGACCACTCGGAGTGGCGACTTCATCCGAGGATCTTCAAAGAGATCTGTCACCAGTTCGGCTTGCCACAGGTGGACCTCTTTGCCTCCCCACACAACGCCCAGCTGCCCTGATTCTTTTCCCGTTTTCCAGCCAGGGAGGCGGAACAGACGGACACCCTCCGGAGTCCGTGGCCACAGGGTCTCCTTTACGCCTTCCCCCCCTGCCCCTCCTCGCAGCAGTGATATGCAAGATCATCAGGGAACGAGCAGTGGTACTCCTAGTGGCCACCCACTGGCCAAGGAGACCATGGTTCGCCGACCTGATGAGTCTCTCCCTGGCGGAACCCTGGAGGATCCCCCCGGAACGGGTGTCGCTCAGTCAGGGAGACATTCACCATCCAGATCCTCAGTGGCTCCAGTTAGCCGCCTGACACTTGAGCGCTCGATCCTGACAGGGGAACTCTGCTCCCCGGGGGTCATCACCATAATCCAGGCCTCCCGTCGCCCCTCCAACCGCATCTATGATGCCTCGTGGAAAAACTTCCAATTGTGGTGCTCCAGGCGGCGGCTGCCGCTTAGGGACCTCACAATTGCCCATATTCTGGACTACTTGTTAGCCGGACTCGACAGGGGCCTGGCCCCAAACACACTGCGCAGACAAGTTGCAGCCCTGGCAACGGTGCTCACATGCGACTCAGCAGGTACCCTGAGTCGCCATCCCCTCATCAGGTCCTTCCTAAAAGGGGCCTCCAACTCCAGACCCCCTACTGTACACAGGTACCCCTCGTGGGAGTTACCACGGGTCCTCCAGGCTCTCACTCAGCGGCCCTTCGAACCCTTAGCAACATGCGACGTGCGCTACCTTTCCCACAAGGTGGCGTTCCTAGTGGCGATCACGTCCGCACGACGCATCTCCGAATTGGCAGCACTCTCAGTCAGGGAAGACTTGTGCGTCTTCCATCAGGATAGGGTGACTCTGCGCCTGGATCCCACCTTCACCCCGAAGGTAAATTCCCTATTCCATAGGTCGCAGGACATAGTGCTACCAGATTTTTGCCCCAATCCGTCACACGATAGGGAGCGACAATGGCAGTGCCTGGATGTACGTAGTGCGCTGAAGTGCTACATCGCACGTACAGCGGAATTCTGTAGGTCCGAAGCTCTATTCATATCGTTCCACCCTTCCTATAAGGGTCTGAAGGCATCCTCCTCCACAATTGGTAGGTGGATCAGAGCGTGTATCGCCGGGGCATACCAGGCGGAAGCCTTGCCAGCCCCAAGAGGGATCACAGCACACTCCACATGAAGCGCAGCTACCTCCACGGCCTGGTCCACACAGGCATCCATCGAGGAGGTATGCAGGGCAGCCACATGGGCTACACCATCCCCATTCATTAGGCACTACAAGATTGATAGGTTTGCCTCGGCCGAGGCGGCCTTTGGCCGGAGAGTTCTCCAACAGGTTATTCGCCAAAGTGCCACACCGGACCAGTCGGCTGCCCACCCTCAGGGACAGTAGGCTTGGGTATGTCCCATTGGTGGATTCTCCATCTCCTAGTGCTGGAGAAGGGGCGTTGTCTTACCTGAACGCCTTTTCTCAGCACGGAGATGGAGAATCCACCCCCACCCTGGTAGGTCAGTTAGACCTAGGATTAGCATAGTGGAAGGAGCCACGAGGTCGCACAGTCAGTCAAGGGCTACGCTCGCGTCAAACCTGGGAAAGGGTCCAGGAAGGGGCGTGGCAGCTTTGGCTGACTTGATCTGATTGGGCAGGAATACAGTCATAACCCATTGGTGGATTCTCCATCTCCGTGCTGAGAAAAGGCGTTCAGGTAAGACAATGCCCCTTTAGTGGTGTTGGGGAAGTTATAATTATCAGACCTTGAAAATTGTTTCTGTTATTTTGGATTCCTTTAACGTTTAGAGACAAAAGATGTAAAGAAGAAGCATTCTACCTGCTTCCTTTATGCATGTCTCAGCTGACTTTATTATATTGTTCTGAAGGAGGGAAACCCGAGAGAAAGACAATTAATTAATGTTTCTGTCAAAAAGGTACTTGTGTCATTCTAGGAAAGAAAAAGACTTGTAGTAAATAAACCTTTCCTGGAAGAGCTGGAGAATTACAGACAGGTCTCAGATGTACGGTTTTTGCATACAGTGATTTAGAAAGAGATGACACAACTAAAGATCCACATAGAGCTCTCCTTTTTTAAAAAAAAAAAAATTGTGAAGTAGGATTTGTCACCTGTGCCAGGAACCGAATTAGAGAATGGAAGGGGATAGTTCTTTCAGTTCCTTTCAGTCATGTATGATTCTGGTCCTTTCTGTTGGGTTATATCCTCCATTCTGTGGTGCTGAAGGGCTAGTGTTTGGCACCTTGGTAAAAGCCATGGTATCCCATGGAGTTTCAAATGCCCTATGCTGTTTAATATCTACTTAAGTCCACAGGGTAAGCTATCCAGAAAAGGGTGGCATATAGATTTAATAAATCATGAAACTTTTGGAGATAGCTGCTCTAATTCTAGGGAAGCAATTGATAGATATGCATTAGTACCCAATGCCTCTGGCATATCCAGAAAATGGCTTGGGAGAGGTCCTCTCTTTTGTTAGGAACTTAGTATGAATAGCCAGAGGAAAACCTTCATGAAATATGCCCAGTTTTTCAAAGGACATTTGTTGGGCATGTAGGAGAGGACTTTCTGCTGTGCTTGCAATCGTCTCCCTCCAAGTTTCTTCAACCAAGTCTTGAAGCATGGAAAATTGCTTTATGCTACAAATTTCATTATTTCCATGTTAACTCTGACATGTTGGCTACTACCCATTTGCTTCATCCCTCCAAGAGATCCACTAGCCATCACAATTGGTTATGCTGAAAAAGTAGTTATAGCGACTTAATCCGCTTGCGTACAGTTTGCCAAGTTGTTTTTTTTCCCCTTGTAGTGTTCTTTGTTCATACAATACCCTAAATCACAAACTAGCTGCACAGGCAAATATGGCAGATGTTTGGTTTATGGTTTAATGCAGGGATGTCCAACCCCCGGTTTGAAGATTGATATTGCTTATGGCCCATTGGAAACCAGATCATGCAAGCGGCAGGTGAGTGCTCAAAACCATCCCCTCTTCTCTCTCCCCCCCCCACTGCCAGTCCACGGAGCAGGAAAGATTGGGGACAGTTGGTTTAATGTATTAGGCTACCAGAGGCAGTATTGTAGTTACAAAATATGAAAACAATAATACAAAAGGGGAAACAGGTGTTTGGAACAGGATACTTACGGGACCGTCTTCTGCCACATACTTCCCTTCGACCGGTGAGAGTGCACAGGGTCGGCCTCCTCCGGGTCCCGTCAGCGAAACAATGCCGTCTGGCGGGTCCTAGGGGGAGGGCCTTCTCTGTTGTGGCGCCCACCCTCTGGAACCAACTGCCCCCTGAAGTCCGCGTTTCCCCCACTCTCCCGGCCTTTGGGAAGAATCTAAAAACTTATCTATACCGGCAGGCCTGGGGATGACTGTGATTGCATGTGAATTATGAATGTGTTCGGGGTTTTTTTTTAAACGTTTTGTAGATTGCTTTTTGATTTTAAACTCTGTGATGTTCTTTTGTTTATGTTGTTAGCCGCTCCGAGTCCTTTGGAGAGGAGCAGCATAAAAATTTAATTAAAAAAAAAAATCTTCACATAAGTATTTTTAAGTAAGCCGAGTGTTTGTTTTGATCCTTTAATTACTCCATCCACATCTACATAACTATGCAGTGGCATGTTGCATCCACTGGATCTGACCAAAGTATATTAAACCCACCTCTATACATTGCACCTTGTGGTGGTCAACCTAGTGTGGATGTCAGCAAAACAGGTGACTGGCAAGGTTCACTTTCTCTAAGAATTTAACCATGGCCTGCAATCCTTTGCACTGTTACTATGGAAGGAAGCCCATTAAAATGGTTGTAACTTGCTTCTGAAGGTCATGCATGGGAAGTTCTGTGTAAGCCATTCTTTATATAGATCCCCTTCTCTGAAGCCTGCAGTGGCCCAAAATAAAGGCAGCATCCCCATCACGCTTGCCTTCTGATTACACAGGCAAATGAGCATGTCAGGAATAATAGCATCATTAGCAATTCCTGAGCGAAATACCACAGCATCTTTCTGCAACTGCAGTTTTTCAAAGGAGAGGATATTCAGGCAGCCTGTGCGTTGCTAGAATGTGAAAGGGTCAATCATCCACTTCAGCAGAAGAGTGCTTCGTTAGTTGGTTACTTTTTTTTATTTTGCAGAAGCTTATAATTAAACTCATCTTAGTTTGTCATCAGTGATTATATATTCAGTGTATATCATTAACAGAACATAGACTAGGATTGATGTATAAACTTGAGAGCCTGTCAATTAGAACTGTTTTAAAAACTTCTTTGCTTATCTAACTTGCTCAATAACAATTCTAAAGATTCTTATGTTAAAGATGCTACTAAAGAAGACATGCATACACACAGATCAAAGTTTAATACTCTACTAAGCTTTTCTTGGAGGAAAAATAAGCTACCTATGCCATCCAGTTAGAAAGGTTGGCCTTTCTGGAGTAAGGATGTCTCCTTCCGTGTAAAGCATATTCCCCATCCTAGCATCTATCAAATGTATTGTGTAACTGCAACCTTCAAAATCTCTAGAGCAGTGTTTCTCAACCTTAGCAATTCTTAAGATGTGTGTTCTTCAATTCATTGGCTCAGTTGACCCCAACCGCCTTAGATTGCTAAAGTTAAGAAACATTGTCCTACATGCTGGCCCAGGGTTCTGACCTTGGTAATCTCAATGCATCTGATGGGGATCTGTTCAGGAAAGTTTTTTTAGTGGTTTTGTTCTAATCATATAAATGGTAAATGATATGAATAGGTGGGCTTTGTAAAATCAGGAGAGGCAATCTGAGGGAAATAAATCTTGCAAAGAAAGCATTTTGGAGAAATGTCATCTTTGCCATGTTTTAAATTCCTGTTTGATGGCAAATGGAACTATGGGACAGGATTGATGATGGAATATTTGCAGCGAATGAACTTCTCTACTGATTTAACCATTAAAATCTGGTGGGGGGGAACATGATTATACAGGGAAACATCTAACTTTCTTGCTCGTGTGTTAAAAGTCTTGGATAAGCATAAGTCACTTTTCTCAAAGAATAATTCTGCACTCAGTAATAATTAAGCTACTTTTCATCCTTCCCTCCTTTCCATTTAAGGATAATTCTTAAACTGATAAATCTAAAAGCGGTTGCTACTACTGTAATTCAGGAAATCCAACATCCAAGCAGAGCAAAAGTGAAACAAACTGAAGATAATTTGGCTTTCTTAGGCTGATCAGCTGGCCTCCTTGTTTCATATTTTCTAAGGAGAAAAAAGAAAAAAGAAAGGTGAATGGTAACCATATAGTTCCAGAAACAAAACTATTATTTAGAGATCCTAGTCTTGCTTGGTCTCTCTAAACTGGGAAAGTCCATGTCATGTTTTCGAAATACAAACCAATCATGTATGTTTTAATCATATCCTATGGATTACTGTAGCATTATTCACTTACCCACGTACTGCTACAAACTCCTTTTATTCAGACCTTTCTCCCTGCAAGTTATTCTAAACAACATTTATTTAATGCACAGCTGTAAATATTTAAGGTGCCATTACAATAAATTTGATCAAACCAATTCAAGGAAATTGCTCATTTAGCTTTTATATCCATACCTGTGTTCTTCACACATGCATATATCTAAAAAAAAAAAACTTTTTTTGTTCCAGCATTATGAAGCATAAAGACATTTATATGTTCTGCAATCTATCTGGACCTGCATCTAAAGCATTATAAATATGGAATCTCTGAAACCTACACATCCAGCAGTATGTTAGGTCAATTGGATGCAGTCAAGATATTTTTTTCCTTCAGAATGATATTTGAACTGCAGTTCTTTATTGCATGGTAGATATTTGTAGCTAATGTAAGATACAAGTCGCTATTATTAATATTTCTGAATCGGAGGTGGGTAGCATTAGCTGGAATTGGACTCCAGAAGATGGTAGAGGACAGGAAGGCCTGGAGAAATGTAGTCCATGGGGTCGCAATGGGTCGGACACGACTTCGCAACTAACAACAAGGAGTACGTTGAGGAGCTATGGAGATTATGTCCTTTACAGTACCCCTAGGCCAGCCCTACTTAACCTGGTATCTCCAGATAGGTGGGATTTCAACACAGTTCCTAGACAGCAAGCCAAAGAGTGTGCAAATAGAACATCCAGCCATCTAAAGAGTATTAAGTTGGGAGAGGCTGCCGTGGCAATCTGTGGGTAGGCATTTGGGGAAGCAAGATACTGCCCTAGAGAGGCCTCTCGTCAGATTGAACAGGATTCTTCTCAAGTCACCTGAAGAGAGCCATCAGTTTTGATCTCCAGAATAGGTCACATTCTCAGGATCCAAATTGCCTGCAAAGACAAAATATTAGCACATTTAAAGAACTGAAAAATCTATTTCTTAATTTGAAAGAATTAATTAGTGCAATGTTTATTACCTCCTTGGGGGGTTTTGGTTTCAGGGCTGTGGTGAGTAGGGTGGACTGGTTCAGTGGGACCAGCTATTCCTATAAATATATATATATATATATGTATGTATGTATGTATATATATGAAATGGTTTACAAAGTAAAAAAGCAATACAAATTTCAAGAAAAAAAAAGAAATACAAGAAAAAAGACAGAAAAGAAAAAAGATATAAAGAAGTGGCTTCTGATCTTTACAGCACTTATAAATGTGTTTATATTTTGTCCTCCATCTCTATAGTTCTGTCATTGCTTCCTTCTTTCCATATTCTATCTTTTCTAATCCCATAAATCACAAGTTACTTTTTTCCATTTTCAGCCAAAACAAAACAATAAAGGGTATCTAGTCACTGATACATGTAGTTGTCTTTTCCCTAACCAAATTCCTACTTCTGGAAATGTTGTCATTTTTACCAACATTCCTTTATTGTGTGTATTTCAAAATCTTCAGCTATTCTTTTTCCGGGGACTATGCAACTGACACACTGTTTAACCCTGGGATAAAGCTGTCCTGGTTTTACAAAAAGCCCCCTATTCTTCTAGAAGCAAAGTGCTTCTAGATTGAAAAATCTGGACCATGAATGCATGAAGATTAGCTTTTTCCTGATCAGGATGTACCTAAACTCCTAGATTAGCTTGTCTAGATCAGGCATGTCCAATCTGCGGCCCACATGCAGCCCATGGAATTTTGACTGGTGGGATCCAGGAGAAGGGCTTTTTCTGCCCTGGCCCCATCCTTTGGAATATCTTGCACAGGAAGTAAGATCTGCCTTCTCTTTTTTACCCTTCAGAAAACACCTTAAAACTTGGCTAAGGTGTCCTGAAGGAAAAGCTGTTGGCTGGAGGCGATTGGTGCATTAATAGAGAAGGCACTCCCCATTTCTTCACTCCAAACCTATGGACTTTTAGTTTAATTTTTTTTTGTAATTTTAATCTGTTTTTCTATTTATAATTGTCTGGATATTTGTATATTTTATCGCACAGCAAGCAACTCAAGAGTCGCTTCAGACTACAAGATGGGCGGCAAACAAATTTAATATTCATAACCATAGCCATCATATGAGTAACTCTCCCCCTTGATAGCAGAAAAAAGCTCTTTACCATCACAGTCTGGACGTCCAAGGATTGAAGAGCCCTCAATCTTTGTGCCATTATTGTCGACACACCAGCAATAGCCACTGCTGGGAAGGCACTGCATAGGCAGATAGTTCCCCTTTTCATCACAATGGGCACAGAATCTTCCTAGATGGACACCCTTAACACACTCTTCCTTCTGACACTTGGTTTTCCCTTTAAAAAAAAAAAAGGGAGAACCAAGGAAATTTAATGTTTAGAGCTGACTGCCAGTACTCTCGTTGTCCTTTTAAAGCACATGTAAATCACAATAACCACATCCCTTGCCTTCAGAAAAGAGCATATGATGATACGGAGTGTATGGCTGTCAGTTCAGGCTGTGGTGTCAATTCCCCTCAGCCTCGCCCAGCAAGGACAATAACAAAGTAACAAGAGTTGGAAGGGACCTTGGATGTCTTCTATCTAGTCCAGGGGTAGGCTACCTTGGCTCTTTTATGACTGGTGGACGTCAATTCCCAGAATTCCTGAGCCAGCTGCCTCAGCCATGCTGGCTCAGGAATTCTGGGAGTTGAAGTCCACCAGTCATAAAAGAGACAAGGTTGCCTACTCCTGGTCTAGTCCAATCCCCTGCTCAAGCAGGAAATCCTATACTATTTCAGGCAAATGGTTGTCCGCTCTCCTTTTAAAAACCTCCAGTGTTGGAGAATGGCCAGGAATGGATGGAGTTGTCAAATATCCAAGATATTTGATCCTGGAGGGATCAGAGTTAATAATTGCAGTAGTTTATGATACCGTAGATTAGAAGTCACTGGGGACTTTCTGTGCGTTAATTACAATAGATTGTTAACAGAGGACTTTGAAATTTAGCTTTGCTGTTGGCTGTTATCTATTCTTATAGTGGATAGATGGTAGTTCAAACTGATTTGGTAAACTGTTGTAAAAGTTCATAAACTGTGGATCTGTTTTCAAGGAGAGGAACTATTATGGTTGAAATATACTTATCACTATTCAAGTGGGGGGAGACAATTCATGGTTATGGGGTTATTTATGCCCATTTTTTGTCTTAGTTTATCATTTTGCCTTGTTCTTGTTTTCTTTTTTCTTTTAGAGTTTGTATTTTAAGTTTGGATGTAAAATAAAAAAAAATATGAGAGGAGGAGTGGCGGGAGTTGTACTTCAGCTATGCAGAAGAGGTGCAGTTCTCCAATGCTGATAAAATTAAATATGACAAATTTATGTATTGAGCATAATTCAGAAATGAAGTGTTTCTCAGAAGGTGGCACAACTACACTCCAGAAAACCAGTCTCTCAGGGAGAAGCACTCAGTACAGTTTGACCCAGGAGGGTGGGGCTTTTGCATACACAACACTACAAGGGAAAGGTAGCACCCAAGTCTTCTGTATAGCCCTTGCACCACACATAAGCAATCTGGAACTTCCATGCAAAGTTTTAGCATATGGCTTGGCTGACTGTGTCAGTTGCTCCTTAATCATCAAAACAGGTTGTTCCATTGTAGCTACACCAAGGAAAAGGGAAGGGTAAGGAAATAATGCTTTTTGTAACAATATGCCACTTTAATTAGGACAGCTATTTCGTTGGGAGGGCTTCCAGGGAAACCATTTAGCCTAATGAGAGCAAACACTAATGAGTAGTCTAATGGAGGTAGTATTAATATAAATTCCGCTAATGGGGGTAGTGGCTGATGACTGCTGGGTGGCTAATTGATATGAAAATCTCAGCCATGGGGGTTTGATTTCAAAAACCGCAGAGATCACAGAAGGAAGAATTCTTTTTAATGCAAGATTGGTGCTCAAGTTTGTTACATAAAGTTACTGAACTTACTGAAGCGTTTTTGAATCATTTACGGAGGGAGTTGCTAAAATGCCTAAGATGGTCCCATGGGTTTTAAATTATACTGAAGAGGCTCTTAATTTGCACCTCTGGTCTTCCTTCCTCACAGATGCAACTTCTAGCTTGTAACTGAAGTATTAAATGAATCACTTATTGCCAGGTGTGGGGAGGGGGGCAGGGGAGAGAGACAGAGAGAGAGACAGAGACAGAGAGAGAGAGAGAGAGGTACATTCTTCAGCTTTGTGAAGAATGCTTTCACAGTGCTTTCTCTTCTATTTCCATCTGGGCTCTATTACAGTATGAAAAGCTCATCAACCACCAGGCTCAATAAGTTATCAGGTACAGGTGGTCCTCAACTTGCAACCTTTGCTTGTCAGAAGGCCACAAAAGGAGATACGCAGCCCCAGGACAAACTGGTCATTAAGTCACTTTTTTTCCAGTGCCATTGTAACTTTGAATGGTCACTAAATGAACTGTCGTAAGTCAAAGACTACCTCTATTGTGTACATTTTGTCCATTGCCTCTTCTTTGTAGAAAGACAAGGAGCTACAGATACAATGGATCCCCAAGTCAGGCATCCTGTAGTAGCAAAACAATCAGTACTGCACAAATAGCTTGTTCCAAAAGCCATGCTACTTCTGTATTAATTGATCCAGAAAGACACCCGCCCCCACCAAATGATATCCAATGTGTTGAAAGCAGTCCCTTCAACGGGTGACAGGGAGCACCTGGCAAAGAAGAAGGGGCAACAAGAGACAGGAGTGGCTTGGCTGCTGCTTTTCACATTAAGATCCTTCTTGTTCTCTTGCTCACTGAGATCAGCCCTAATCTGCTACTGGCATGGAGCATCACTCTTGATACAATATAGACACCCAATAAAGATGGACATTTTCTTCCCAGCTTAAGACTTTGGTCAATTTACATCAAGAGGGGCTTTGAATGTTTTACACCATGAGTTATACCCAAAGGGCAATATTCTTTGGCACCTCCTTCAGTAATTATTATTATTATTATTATTTATTTGACTTCTATGCCGCCCTATTCCGGAGAACTCAGGGTGGCTCACAACATAATAGAAATCAACATTTAAAAATACATGTATATAAAACCCCTTAATTTAAAAAAAACCAATCATTCAACATACACACAGACATACACTGGCTTGGGGCAAGATGTTAACTGCCCCAGGCCTGCCGGCAGAGGTGTGTTTTAAGTAATTTACCAAAGGCGGAGAGGGTGGGGGCGACACGGATCTCCGGGGGAAGTTGGTTCCAGAGGGCCGGGGCCGCAACAGAGAAGGCTCTTCCCCTAGGCCCCGCCAGGCGACACTGTCTGGCTGACGGGACCTGGAGAAGGCCGACCCTGTAGGCCCTAACCGGCTGCTGGGATTCATGGGGCAGCAGACGGTCCCGTAAGTAACCTGGTCCGATGCCATGTAGGGCTTTATAGGTCATAACCAACACTTTGAATTGGGTTCGGAGACCAATTGGCAGCCAATGCAGCTCGCGGAGTGATGCCGAAATGTGGGCATTTCTGGGCAAGCCCAACACTGCTCGCGCGGCTGCATTCTGCATTACCTGAATTCCCCTGGACATGTTGCTCTCAGAAATATATTGTTGCAGGGCCAAAGACAAGTGGCTTATTTTATGTAAAAAAGGAACTGAAGGGCACAGAATATAATTTTACAGCTGACAACAAGACTACTGAATTCAAGCAACATTTGCATGAAGAGAAGAGCAATACCCTTGGCCTCAATGAAAAACACGTTTGCATCTAGAAACGCCTTCTAGGCAGAGCATTACCTTTGAGTGAGGGGCTTGCCTTGGCTTGTTTGAGAATGGAACCAAACTTTCATCTACCGTAGTTCCCACAAATTAGTCTGTTCAGGAAGGGGGTTTTTTCCTCTTCCCACTCCCCATCCCAGCTAGTTTGGAGGATGGGAGGACCATGTAGGATGGAGAGAAGGAATTCGTGGAAATGGCAAAATTCCCTTTGCAACAGAACATGAGATTTCCATTTACAAGATGGGGCCTTTGAATCCCTTCATAGAACATGGGGCGTCTCTCCAGTCAAACAAAGCAGTAACTGCTGAGTTCTTCCCCTAAAGGACTCCTCTGGCCAGTGGTGTCCGATTCTAGAGGGTGGGGGCTCATCTCTGTTTCTTAGACAAGGGAGCCAGTGTTGTCTAAAGACATTTCTGGAGTCATGTGGCCAGCACAACTATACACCGAGGTGTATGGAACACTGTTACCTTCCTATCAAAGTGGTGTCTGTTTATGTACTTGTATTTACATGCTTTCAGACTGCTAGGTGGGCAGAAACTGGAGCAAGTAATGGAAGCTCACCCTGTTGTGTAACTCTTGGGTCTCAAATCCAGGTTGTCAGCTTTCCAGCTGACAAGCTCAGTGTCTTTAACCACTGAGCCATCGCACCCCCAACCCCATTCTTCCCTTATGAACCCTGATATGTACATGCACATTACAGTGTGCCCTGATATGCCCAAGCTGTGCACTTCCTTGACCTCATCATCCA
This sequence comes from Bothrops alternatus, assembly GCA_034064705.1. Classification (NCBI taxonomy): domain Eukaryota; kingdom Metazoa; phylum Chordata; class Lepidosauria; order Squamata; family Viperidae; genus Bothrops; species Bothrops alternatus. The sequence continues at coordinate 42,794,590 of JARGCV010000007.1, read as the reverse complement.
ATATTGCTGGTCAGACGCGCATATTTTGAGTATTTTTTAAACCAGGGGTTCTCAACCTTGGTAACTTTAAGACTTGTGGACTTCAACTCCCAGAATTCCTCAGCCAGCTTTGCTGGCTGAGGAATTCTGGGAGTTGAAGTCCACAAGTCTTAAAGTTGCCAAGGTTGAGAACCCCTGTTTTAAACCAAAGGCATCTTCCTGCAATTGGCTTTGTTCGTTATTATAACGCGAGGTACTGGATGTCCTCAACGTACGACCACAAACCGAGCCCAAAATTTCTGTTGCTAAGCAAGGCAGTTGTTAAGTGAGTTGTGCCTCATTTTATGACCCTTTTGCCACAGTTATGTGAATCACTGCAGTTGTTAAGTGAATCATGAGGTCGTTAAATGAACCTGGCATTTCCCATTGACTTTGCTTGTTAGAAGCCAGTTGAGCTGATCACAAATGGTGATCACCCGACTCCAAGACAGGGCAACCATCATAAACACAGGCTAGTTGCCAAGTGCCCAAATTCTGATCACGTGACCATAGGGATGCTGCAACGGTTGTACCTGTGAAAAACGGTCATAAGTCACTTTCCTCAGGGCTCTTGTAACTTCAAATGGTCACTAAATGAATGGTTATAAGTCGAAGACTACCTGTGTTGTACTGTACTGATGCCAAAATAACTAGACACAAGGAAAGTATTTTCCCTCATGCCAACAACTAATTCCCACAACACTGTCAAACTACCTACCGTAGTAGGGCTGTATTACTATTATCCTTCTCATCTTTCCTATTGCCTATTTCCTCATCCTTTTATGACTATAACTTTGTTGCTTGTATCTTATGGTTTATATTAAATGTTTTATTTTATTTAGTATCCTAGTATGATTCATGTTGATGGCTTATTTAGTATCCCATGACTATCACTAAGTGTTGTATCTTCTGATTTCTGATGAATGTATGATTGTGATCATGATTTATCACTTGTTGCTTTTATGTACACTGAGAGCTTGTGCACCAGAGACAAATTCCTTGTGTGTCCAATCACACTTGGCCAATAAAGAATTCTATTCTATTCTATAAGTAAAGCTTCATAGATGGGATGTAGGGAGACAAATTCTATCCTGACCCTTCTGCATATACCTTAGTGCAGTGTTTCTCAACCTTGACAATTTTAAGGCATGTGGACTTCAACTCCCAGAATTCCACAGCCAGCGTTGCTGGCTGTGGAATTCTGGGAGTTGAAGTCCACATGCCTTAAAATTGTCAAGGTTGAGAAACACTGCCTTAGTATTTAACTTTCCTCACAAAGCTTGATAGCATCGCAATACTTGGAACTGCCTTCTAGAATATTGTTTGCTGTTCCTATTCATTTCCTACACCTTTTTAGGGTGTTAAGCTTAAGCATGAGTAAAATATAACATTTTGATCTGCTCTGAGTTGAATGTTGAATTCATCATTGGGTTGCAAGAATTTCTTTAGTTCATGCTTAAAAGTTGTTTGTTTCCTTCAAGTCTAGCATACATACATACCTTCTGTATCCTGTTTTTGGGCCATTTGGAAGATCAGCCATTTGTGCATCCAGGTTTCAAACTCCTGCAAACACACCAGATATCATTACTGAAGGTTAATTATATTAAATTAAGGCCATTATAGTTCTGCCCCCCTTTGTTAACCCCTTGGGGAATAATCCGTATCTTCTAAAGAGGGCTGTTGAAGATCCATGGGCAGCTGCAGATGCTTCTCATGTAAGTAGACAGGAAGGTAGAAATCCAGAGCCTTTCTGGTGGAACTATACGTGAACCTCACAGTGATAGTAATCAGAATAAGGCAGTCCAGCATCTTGATAAGAATGAGAGAATCACAGAAGAGGGATGGGGGATCAGGAGAGAAAATCAGGGACATCTAAGGAGGAGAAACAGGACTCCAGGGACAACAGAGACTTACTTTCCAATCATTGTAAGCCATGCGGATCTTCAGTTGCCCCATATTTTCCAGGAAGTTGCTTTTTAATTCAGGAAAAGTTCTGGTTGGGTTTTCTCGCTAAAGAAAGAAACATATTTACAAAAAAGATAAAAGGGCCATTGTTCAAGAGCACTAAGGCCAGGGTCATATGCTGATTATTCTTTTCATTTCATTTTGGCTTATTATGTGGCTAAGCCTTTGCAACTTGGTCAAGAAACTATGTTTAATACATGGTTTAGGATTATGCATAAATTCACATTATGCTAAACTATGATTTGTTTAACTATGGCATACTGAAAAAACTGGTGTCAGTTTCATGCAATATGTTTAGCCCAAATGAAGCATTGTGTGTGATGACTTTGTATGAACCAGGTTGATTACGAGGCTTAGTTTATACATCATGAGCAACTTGGTTTCAGCTGTCTAATGAAGTGCCATAATATGTAAGATCATCTAGTCATGACTGCAACAGTTTTGCATGTTTGAACTGGATCACCTCTGCATTCTTCTGAACGGTAATTTAAGTAGAAAAGGAGTTGATGGGATAGGTTGCTGGCATCCCTATCCCATAGCTTTCCTCCCTCCAATTTCCTTCTTAAATTCTCTTCCTTGTAAAGAATAAGGAAGCTGACCTTGATGGAGACATGCAGGTGCTACCTAGACAAAAGAAACTGAATTTTTTTTAAGTCCAGAAACAGATGACATTAGAAAGTGGTTTAGGCAGACACCTCCCTAATTCGTTGAATTATAGGAAGAAGGAGAAGGTGTAGTACAATGAGATTGTTGCAAGAGACTGTTATTACATCCAATGTCAGAATTTCAGAAGGCTAAAGCTACTGTAGAGTTTATTTCCTAGCCTGGTCTACCTAATGGGGCTGACAATCATCCCAGTAGGATTCCAAATCTAATGTAATTCTTATCAAGAGAAAAGCAGATGGACCAAAGAGGTTTTGAAACATCCATTTCACTCATCTAGTATAACTAACATTGAGTGTATGTGACTACATAGGCTGGGGAGTGGCCCTAAAACCCACAGATCAACCAAGAACGGAACTTGAAGTAAAAAGTACATCTCTCTTCACACAGTTAAAGTGAGACCACTTAGCAAGAGGAGCTCTCTGGCCAGAGTCCAAAGCAGTTACATAACTGACTGAAAAACCAGCACAGAATTACAGGTGTACTTTGTTGCTTGAAGAAACAAACTGTTAATCAACTTAACCAGTGCAAGCTGCTGCACCAAAAGTTCCAGCTTGATATGCTATGCCAGTGTTTCTCAACCTTGACAATTTTAAGGCATGTGGACTTCAACTCCCAGAATTCCACAGCCAGCAATGCTGGCTGTGGAATTCTGGGAGTTGAAGTCCACATGCCTTAAAATTGTCAAGGTTGAGAAACACTGTGCTATGCTTTCACCAGTAGCTTCCTTAGATCTTGGCAGAAACTACTGCTAGGTTCTGTAAAATTTACTAAAGAAGGAACTTCCCACTCCCACTTTTCTCAGAGTTTGAGTTCCTCCACAGATTTTATGCATCTGCAGTCAAGGATCATTGCTGATTCTCATGTAGGGGGAAAAGCACTCATCAGTCGACTTCGCTGCTTGAAAAGCAAAGTGGATTAACAAGATTTACAAAAGTAGTGAAGTCTCTGATCTGATTCTAACTAGGAAGAAGGGCAAATTTTCTGCTGAGAATAGCTTAATGGTTGAGGTTAGATGCCAATCTGAATGAGCTTTCTTTCTAATATCTAACTTTCTTTCTAATATCCCATTTCCCTCCCTTGCTCTCAGTCTCCATGGCACCCATCTTTCTCCCTGTCTTTTCTTCCTTCTTCTGTGGTAGGATAAGGACACCTACTCTTTCTAGGCATTAGAATAGTTTTCTTACAAAATCTTTTACAATTAAGCTAGGGGACATACATGTAGTGCTCATCTTTTAACCATTTGTTTAATGACCATTCAAAGTTGCAATGCCACTGAAAAAAGTGACTTATTACTATTTTTCACACTTACAACCATTGCAGCATCCCCATGGTCATGTGATGAAAATTTGGATGCTTGGCAACTGGCATGTATTCATGACGGTTGCAGTGTCCCGGGCATCATGTGATCCCCTTTTGCAAATTTCTAACAAGCAAAATCAATGGGGAAGCCAGGTTCACTTAACAATCGGTAACTTAACTGCAGTGATTCACTTAACAACTGTGGCAAGAAAGGTCATAAGAAAGGTCACAAAACTCACTTTAACAACTGTCTTGCTTAGCAGTGGAAATTTGGGACTCAGTTATGGCCATACGTCGAGAATTGCCTGTATGCATTCTTACAACCCCAGTCATTTAGCCAATCTAGATGATCTGGGGGCACTACCGTTAAAATTTGGGCCTCATATAAGCAACCTAGCCTTCCTTTTCTTTCTAAATCCTGCCTGCTCTCCTGCTGTCACAATCTTACTAGGGATGGGGATACCATCTTGCACAGTTTCTCCACCAGGGCAATCCATTTTCTGACAACTTTGGCCGGCCTATCCGGAACACAGTTTTGCAGGAAAGTGACCTTGCCATTGTCTTCTTGCGTTTAAGGCTACATATAGGGTCCAAATTGCATGCTTCTCCCCTAATGCCTAATGCTGGGTGGAAGGTAGGTTCAAGGAGGAGCCATAGACTTGAGAGGAACTTGAGCACAACAGCGTGTGATGCAGTGTGTGTGTGTGTGTGTGCCTTATCCCTCAAATTTTTATGCCTCACTGCATGCAGATTTGTTGGACTATCCACAATCAAGACACAATGCTTTGTCAAAAATGCAAAAGTAACGACATGAGGGCCTTACCAAGAGCAGACGTTTGACTTGATCCTCAGTGCTATTAGTCAGCTTGCTTTCCATCTGCAAAAACTGTGGGAAAGAAAATAGGGATTTAGAGAAGGAAAAGTGAAAATTAGAAAGAGCTCCCATTTCCCTGGAATTATGGTACATAGGTGGCATGTCTATTCTTGTGATCATAAGGGAGGAAAGCACCGAGGTCACTTAAACAAGCTGTGCCTCGCTTTGTGTGTATCATCTCTAAATACACTTGTGCATAAATTTCTAAACGTGTGCAATTTAGTTTGCAAACGCCATGAACATTTGTGCAAAAATGTGTTGCCTTGAGAACACTACATAATCCTTGGTTGAGGTGCTGTGAAAGGTGAACTTTTAAAACTAGCCAGTTTTTCAGAATTTGCAGAACTGCCCACTGAAGTAGCTCAAGATGATGGGAATTCAACACACATAGACAACAAAAAGTCATGGGAAGGAGCAGTGGCCTTCACTGTCTCTCCTATTTACCTCTGGTTCATTCAGGGCCAAAGGCATCACATTAGCTATTGCCATCTTTGGAGCTGACTGGACATCTGTGGGAAGAAAGAAAACTGTAAAATACAGACAGAAAGAGATAAAGATAAGAGCATTCACAAGTGCCTTCTACCCTTATAGTTGTGTCAAAGCAGGAACATAAGAATTTGAGTCCCTGGCTATAATCCAGACAAATCTCTGAAGCATGTTTACCTTTGTGCATGTGTGAGTGTGCCCAGTAGAAATTTTGGCTTGCTTTCTTTGAGTCAGAAACCCTGTCCTTCATACTCAACCACAAATCTGCCACATACTTCCCTACGACCGGTGAGAGCGCACAGGGCTGGCCTCCTCCGGGTCCCGTCAGCGAAACAATGTCGTCTGGCGGGCCCTAGGGGGAGGGCCTTCTCTGTTGTGGCGCCCGCCCTCTGGAACCAACTGCCTCCTGAAGTCTGCGTTTCTCCCACTCTCCCGGCCTTCCGAAAGAATCTTAAAACCTATCTTTGCCGGCAGGCCTGGGGATGATTGTGGATTGTTGTGTGAATGATGAATGTGTGTGGGGTTTTCATTTTTAAATATTTTTGTTTGGACTTAGATTGTGATCCGTTGTTTTATATATATGTTGTAAGCCGCTCCGAGTCTTCGGAGAGGAGCGGCATATAAGTCCAAATAAAATAAAATAAAATAAAATAAAATAAAATAAAATAAAATAAAATAAAATAAAATAAAATAAAATAAAATAAAATAAAATAAAATAAAATAAAATAAAATAAAATAAAATAAAATAAAATAAAATAAAATAAAATAAAATAAAATAAAATAAAATAAAATAAAATAAAATAAAATAAAATAAAATAAAATAAAATAAAATAAAATAAAATAAAATAAAATAAAATAAAATAAAATAAAATAAAATAAAATAAAATAAAATATAAAATAATAAAATAAAATATAAAATAAAATAATAAAATAAAATATAAAATAAAATAATAAAATAAAATAAAATAAAATAAAATAATGAATGAATGAATGAATGAATGAATGAATGAATGAATGAATGAATAAATAACTTTCAAAATCCCTTTTCCTACCGGATGGCTTTTTCCAAGCAGGATTAAATAAAGAGATCATGATGAGCCTGTGCAACTGCAAACAAGATGTCTCAAGTAAACCTTGTCTGAGGGTCATCTATCATCTTTGTGCTCTGCAGCTAAAAGTGAAAGGGGGGAGCAGGTGACTAACTTTTAGAGATGCTGCCAGTCAGGGACTCCAGTTTCAGTTGCTGGGTGTTCTTGGTCAGTTTGTTGATCTGGTTGTCATGTTGATACACAAAGTAGACAGTCACAGCCTGGCCAGCGAGGAGCAAGGCCCCCAGGAGAGAAAAGACAGTGTAGGCAGTCCCACGGCTGCAAGAACCTCTGCCAAATATAAGAAGTGTGTGTCAGTACTCACCCAGTCATCCTAATGTCTGTCCCTCCCTCTCTAACCCGAGGTCCTATACTGAAACATCTGCATTGAAGTGGTGATGAATGCACATCTGCAGGATTCCGCTAGGGATACACTTTGCTTAGACATTTCTTCCATTTATTAATGCAAATGCAGTAATTACCAGGTTAGTGGAGATAGCAGGAAGACTCCGGGATCCACCCCCCTTGTGGTTTCATTAAAATTAAAAAGAACTATAGAGAAAGAACAAATGAAGGCATTACAGGTAGTCCTCGATTTACAACAGTTCATTTAGTGACCATTCAAAGTTACAATGTCAATGAATAAAGTCACTTATGACTATTTTTTCACATTTACGACCATTGTTGCATTCCTATGATCAAAATTCAGACGCTTGGCAGCAGACTCATCTCTATGAGGGCTGCAGTGTTCTGGGATCACGTGATCCCCTTTTGTGACCTTCTGACAAGCAAGAGTCAGTGAGGAAGCCAGGTTCACGAACAACCGTGTCATTCATTTAACAAACGCAGGGATTCACTGAACAATTCTGGCAAGAAAGGTCATAAAATGGGGCAAAATTCGCTTAACGAATGACTCACTTAGCAACTCACTTTGGGCACATTTGTTGTCATAAGTGGAGGACTACCTGTATCTTTTTCCTTTTCCCTCATGGAAATCCCTCCCTTTGGAAGTTGCCAAATGTAGCATAGCATAGAGTGGCGAACCTGTGGCATGCAGAGCCCTCTCTGTGGGCATGCGCGCCCTCGCCCCAGTCCTAGGCCTTCAGCTGGGTTTTATAAAACCTTTCCGCTTTAGGCCTCCACCGTGTGCAAAAAAAAAAAAAAGGTTCAATCAATCAATTTCAACTTCTCACGGAAAAAAAAGATCTCACAAAGCTGGAATTGATTGATTGAACTTTTTAGTCCCACCCAGTCTGCCGTTACCACCGCAGCCATGCCCACCCAATGGGCCACGCCCAGCCAATTGGCCACATCCACCCGGCACCCGATGATACCTAAGTGGGTTTTGGGTTGCAGTTTGGGCACTCGGTCTCTAAAAGGTTCATCATCAGTGGCATAGAGGCACTTAAGTATATACTCCACCACCACCCACCTGAGCAAACGGTGCAGGGAACTGAAAGTGGGATAGAAAAGAAAAAAGCTTATCCACCCTACCTGCTCCTTAAAAAAAATATGAGATCTGCTCGTTGTAACTCTTGGTATCTTAACAAGTGGTTTTAAAACCTTAGACCTCCATAATTTCTCAAAGTAAATGACCAATAATGTAGATATCCCACTACAGTGGACGACTTGACAATAGCTATCTTTAGATCGTTCTTAAAATAGAGGTAGGAAATCACGGACTAAAATGAGAGCCCCCCCCCATTTTTCTCCCTCTTTTGCAACTCCCATGCAAGATAAAGATATGATTTATATATATATATAACACAGACCAAACTGGATACAGTATAATAGGCTTTAAATTTAAAAGAAAATTATACATGGCCAATTAAAAAAAAAGCCCCCTACCAAATTATAGAAAATCCCCTATCTTTCCCTCCCAAAATTCACAAAATGACCTGGTCCAAAAACAAAATTGGGAAATTCCCAAGAGACCTTTATCTGATCCATTAATTTGGATCTGTTGCTTGGAAAATAGAAGTTGAAAGTGAAAGAGAAGAAATATTTCACTGCGCAACATGAGAGTATAACAAATCGAAGTTTTTGTTCTGGCCACTTCTCTTGCACATGTGCACTTTATGACTGTTTCAGGAAAGTCCACAGTGTGTGTGGTCAAAAATAATCAAGATGCGTGACATGTAAAAAACAGGTGGAGTTTCATATTGACTGATTATAGAAGCAGTTACAGGTTACAGACAAAGGACTTTTGAAAAGTCACCAGTTTTTTTTAAAGATGGATATGTTAGGCAACACTATGCTAGAAGAGGCTTTTCCATGTGCCAAGTTTTATATGCAGGTATAAACAACGGAGAGGGACTTTCAGTATGGTTTCCTTCAACTGTGTGCAGAACTAGCATGTTCGTTTAATCTTGTAAAACGGGTTCTCAACCTTGGCAACTTTAAGACTTGTGGACTTCAACTCCCAGAATTCCTCAGCCAGCTTTGCTGGCTGAGGAATTCTGGGAGTTGAAGTCCACAAGTCTTAAAGTTGCTAAGGTTGAGAACCCCTGTTGTAAAATATTATATCTGTTTGCTGCTAGAGTGGTTGTGTCTTCTCCAGACAATTCTGGAAAAGAGGCAAAAACCGAAATACATTAACTGACGTGACAGACATGACAACTGGGGGGAAGTCCTGGCAGGTTAAAGAATTCCACTTATGATCATCTTCTAACTAATTATCATAAAACTTCACTGCCTGATTGCTCAAGATTTATTTCTGTCAATATCAGTAAGTTTTAAAAGATGAAAAAGACCTCAGTTAACTTCATTCTCATTGACTGCATTCGTGCACAATACTTGGCAGCATTACTCAAGTGATTCACTTTCTTCCAGAATGTTCTTTCAACTTCCTGGTTTAGAAACTCCAGGCAGTTCCTCCACCTAGGTACCACCCAGGATAGACCCTTCTTCTGAGATCTTCTGAGATCACATAGTGTTGGGTAGATATTGCCATTCACCAAATGTCCCAATATACTCTGGACAGTCTTCCATTTTAAAATAACTTAAAGTGGATTCAAAAGCAGAATATACTGGGGTGTTGCCTTGAAAAAAAAAACTCTCTAGGGTTTAGCATTTTAGTTGCAAGTTATACCAATATGCACTCAGTAGGAACTAGAAAGCGTGCTCCTAACTGAAGTATAGATGAGAGGTTTTTAAACACATTTCACCCCAGCAACAGCTAATAATCTGGAATCTATTAAATTATTGGCTTTGATTATTGGATGTCTTATAGTGTCCGTAGCCAGCTTTACAGTGCTATAATTCCCCCAAAATGGTCTCCATTAATAAGGATTACTTTTCCCCATACAGCATCTGATGACATAAGATACAAACTTTTGGCACAGTAAAAAATATAAATGTGGTGTGGAAATATGAGAACCCAAATTCACATTTCTGCTGATTTATGAAGCCCTGAACATTTTGCAGGAGTATTGTAAAAGTAGACTTTTAGCTTTTCTTAAAGAAGCGGTAAGATGCCTATGTATTTTGGGGAGCAAAAATGAAAGCAATATTGTCCTTTTTTGTAAAAAAAAAATGTACGAAGTAGTTCCACAGGGCAGAATAAATAACGACGAAAAAGCAAACAGGACAATTGGTGGCTACAAGTATGTTTTAAAAATGAGACTTTCAATGCAGCAAAATAAGTGAATATTTTTTTACCACTTAGAAAGGAAGAAAAAGGAGAGGAAGAGAGAATTGAGTTGTATTTTCAAAGCACCATTGTAAAAAAAAGGGGGGGGGGAAATGGTGAAGTACCAGAGAAAATTTATAATTCTTTGCCAGCGATTAAAAATAGCTCCAATACTTATTTAGTTTTAGCACATAACTTAATATGTTGTTAAACATATTATGGCTGAGGCCTCCATACAGCCTGATTGGTTTTCTTAAGCACGGACACTCTGTCTCAACTTTTTGGTGAGCTTGAGAGATGTGCCCTTGATTGATTGTGTTAATGAAGCAAGCCAGGCATGAAAAGATTCAGGGGTAAGAAATATATCTAACCTTGAACAAGGTTTATAATCTTGTGCTAAGTCAAAATATGGTTGGTTTGAGACTTAGCATATAGTGTGAACCCAGCCATTGTGATTTATAAAACATAGTTTATGATGTGGCATGAGTGTAAAGCCAATTCAATAAATCATAGTTTAACAAAAAAAATAAAAATAATCTAAGCAATATCATCCTACATATGTTTATTCACACAACCCCATGGATACAAATGGGCTTATTCCCATGTAAATTTTCATAATGCTACAGCTTCAGTATTTCCCATGACTGCTTTTTCTTCCATTTTGAAAATCCATATAATCCATACCATGACTTTTGCCACCAGATTCCCTCCAGTTGGAACAAACTATCTCCCATTTAGCATAATAACCAGCATGTGAGAGAGGATGGTTGGAACTGTAAACCAACCCATGTGGAGGGCATCATAGACTGAGGGTCAACTTAAACGCTTGTCTTAATTCCCTCTAGTGTCAGCCCTGTTTTCTGGACACAATGGAGGTGTTGCAGAAGGACCAGTCAATTACCATCTCTCTCACCTACATCAAATGTCCCCTATTTTTCAATACAATGGAGGGTGCAATACTGGAAACTCAAAACTCAGCCCAAGGAAATAAAGGAGTAGTACTGGTAGCTACAAATACCTTGCTTGTGGTTGAGATGGTGGGAGAAGAATATGGTCATCCTCCATGGTCTTAATTGCCTTAGTTCTGCAGAGTTCTGGCAGTGGGCTTGATGACTGGAAAATGGGAACTTTCAAAAAGTTTGCTGGGCTTTTCAAGTGGTTCTTGAAAGGCAAATGAAGGAAGTGAAAGTTGAAAGTAATAGGTAACTGGAAATACCCTTCGATGCTCCGCCCACTTTATTATCATGAAGTAATCTAATTGGGCATTTTTATTTCAGATTTAATTTCTAAGAGATGTCATTGGTTGCTCAAATGACATCACCTGTTGGCAGGCAGCCTGTGGCTGTTCTTTGTTTCATCCAATACTTAGCATGCAATCTCTTTCTCAAACTGGGTTTTACCGTAGGTAATGATTTTGTAGCTACTTCACCAAAGAATAAATGCTACTGGGAACAAAGAATTGTGAGATGTTAGGAGCTCTGTACAGATACTCCGACATTCCTTTAAAGTCAGGTCAAATAACAGACTGAATAAATTGTAGTTCATGTTCACAGCTTTTGTTCATGTTGATGTTGTCTCCCTATTCCAGCTATTTTGACTGTCTCCATACACAATATGGTGTCTCCTCCTGAGAGTACTTTTGCATGCGTTTTAATGAATGACAACTGACAGAAATCTAGCATCTAGTTCAGGATCCATTCCATCCCTCAATGAGAAAGCTTTTGTTGGTAAAATTCTCACTGAAACTTCAGCCCCAGAACAGGATGTGGAATTCTGAACTTTGGAGAGTCTTATCCACAACTAGTTCTTGTTGGAAAATGATTGAGGGAAATTTCCAGTTTAGTTTGCAAATTCCTAGTCAATTCTTACATCCAGATCAAGAATACACCACTCAGTTCAAAATCTGTCTCTGTACCTATATCATTTTATTATTTATTAAGTATCAAGAAATATCAAAACATTGACTGGCAAAAAAACAATTGAAGGGCAGGCAAAATCAAGAAAAAAGACATTAAGAGGCAAGAATTTACATTATCTATACATTATCTATCAAAAGGATCACTCCAAAGAATTTTTCAGAACCACTGAATCAATATATTAAACAATTAGCAAGGACATCAAAAAAGGAATCATCTTTGGTTATTCCAGCTATAACTCTTTTTTGTACATAATGGCAATGGAATAGAGATGGGAAGTAGGATATTAGTTGATAACTCCTTCACTCTGCATTGTGGAAATAACTGTTTTCTGGATAGGGATAATGCAGTATTTCTCAATTTGAGATTAAGAAACATTGGAATTATAGGCCCAACAGTTCTTATAGGCCCCTTAGCAGTGCTAAAACAAATAGCAGTATGGCCGTTATTTCGTTTATTTTAAAATATTTTTTTGAAATAGATCAGAGGCCCAGTTTTGTCAGGCAGAAATTTTAAATTTAGGCTACAATTTGTAATAGACTAAGATACAAAGAGATGATCTGAGAATCTGGACAGTTTCCTAATTTGTAGTATTGTATTATAAGATAAAATCCAGCATCACGAGTAGATTTTGCTGGTCGGTTGGTCTTTCCACTCATCTTCTCTCCTTTGAAGCCCTTTTTAATCTAAAATCTACTTGAGATGAGTCCTAATCCTCAGCAGCAGGGTTTAAATAGTCAAATCAGGAGGCATAGTTTAATTTATATGCTTTCTTTAATATGGGAAGGCAACCTATTGCTAGGGAATACTTTCCCAATGGCTACCTGATCTGCATATTCAGTTGAGAGGTGAGGCCAGAATATTCCCCTACTAAAAGTTATCAGAAAAATCAACTGGTCCCTGGGAAAGACAGGGACAAAGGAGATGAACACATGCTCCCATGGTTTAGTTAGTACTGTATACACATTCTGCAGCTTTCGTACATCACAGCAAGTTACTCAGTCCTTTGTGACAGGTTTTCCACCAATGCCCAACACCTTGAAGACGACCTGGGGGTAACCGATGGGCTGCTTCTGAGCAAAATGGGCCTTACTGAGAGTAACTTTTTACAGTTCAGAATATAAATTTCACAAATGTGGACATCTTCCATCTCCAAATCAAGTACTGTATATTTCCTGGTGTTATAAGGCAGGGCTTTTCAACCTTTTCACCCATTGTACCACTTTTAGGATATGGCAATATCTGAGGACCACCGGTCGCCTAGCAAGGTATCAAAAACTTGATGACCCCCCCCAAAAGGAAAAAAAGTGATAAAGTACAGATAGTCCTCGACTTACAACAGTTCGCTTACTGACTGTTCGAAGTTACAATGGCACTGAAAAAAGCCGCCCCCCAGCCACAGCCGAGCAAGACACCTGCCTGCCCACCCGGCGGTGCTCTTCCTCCTGTCCGAGGTTTTCATTGTTGTGAGCATTTCTGTTGAGGATTGGCAGCAGGGGTGGGGTGGTGGGTGTTTGGTTTTTATCCCCCCCCCGTCTGCTGGGTGGTTACAGCAGGTTTGGGTCACTTCACATGACCCTGGAACACTGTGACTGTCATAAATATGAATCAGTTGCCAAACATCTGAATATAAATCACAAGACCCTGGAGATGCTGCAACATTCCAGCTGATTGGTGCTTCTTCAGGGCTCAGCAGAAGCACCAAGATCAGCGCTGAGCTCCAACTGGAGCCTGGTGTTGATCCTGGTGCTTCCCGAGCCCTGACAGCCCCCCAAAAGCACCGATCAGCTGGAAAGCAGCACTGACAGCCCTGCAGCTCCAGTCATCTCTTGCTCAGGCTTGTGCGGTGCTGCCACCGGTTCAGCTCATTCCCCTCCCCCACTACTTTTCTAGGATGGTCACATACCACCTGCCAGGTGCCAATGTACCACAGGTGGTACCCGTACCACTGGTTGAAAAGCCCTGTTCTAAGGAAATACTCATACAGTTTAGATTCATGGGTTTTGTGGCTTTTTTGTCAAAAGATTGAGCCAGAGGAGAGGTTGGGAGCTCTTTCCAGGAGCTGCTAGTTTGGGCCACCTTGGCTCCCACTAATTTAATATTTTTTTAGCATTTTTTTTTAAATGTTGTTTGCATCCCACCCTTATGTTGGTCTATGAGTGTTAATAAAGATTTGATTGATATGCATGCAGTTTTCTCTTTAACAACAGAGACGTGGTTTTACCACCTTCTTCTTCCCAGTTTATTTTACAGGGCTGGGATTTACTGATGGCCTCTCATCCAAATACTAACTAGGCCCAACCCAGCTTTTTTTCAAATAGCCATGGTTAGATAGTACTGCCACCTAGTGATTGTATTAAGGGAAAATGTCTTATTAAGGAGAATATTAAACGTCTTATTAAAGAGAAATTTATTGAAGAGTATGGACCATGAGGTATGTCTTGCTATCTCCAAGAGGTAGGAAATGCAGGCTTTTCTTCATTACCTGCTACTGATTAAATTAATACTAAAATAGAATGTTATTAGCAATAGTGGCAATAGCCAATACCAACTCCCTATTGAGGTGAATCTCAGCATCTCAGTAGACATTGTGCTTGTTTCAGTGAGAAAACACTTATATCAGCTGATTTTGGAGATGGTAAAGGAGAATTCATTTACAGAGCAACCACAGAACATTTAGAACAAAACCATGATAGCATGCTTTGCGTGCAATGTGCTATATTCTCAAAAGCTTTATGTACTTTATGTACATTCTGTTGAGAATGAGTGTCTGCTTAGTAGCACTAAGCACTACTAACGAGTCACTTTTACATTAATAAGCATGCACACAAAAAGAGGAAATCTTTTTTTCAAGATGCCATTTTTCACAGAATGAGAGTACGAAGAAATCATGGGGACTGCTTCTCTAAACTATTTTCAAAAGGGGAAGCTGTCACAGTTTCTTTAAGTATATTCAAGCCAGTGATCTCCATAGCTCCTTCGGCAACACATACACAAACATTCACAGGCTGGAATTCACTGCTCACCCTACTCTTCCCAAGTGGTACTACATCTCCTACTACTGCTTCTCTCAATTACTGCTCCTTGCAAGTCCTACTACTGGAGAACAGTATCTCTATCTGCTTTGTTTATTTCTACACAGTCACCACCAATAGTCTCTCCACACTGTTTTTTATAGCCAACATTGCTGTGGTGGCTGGGGAGAGGGCTTAAACCGGCAGGGGTTCTCAACTTTGGCAACTTTAAGACTTGTGGACTTCTACTCCCAGAATTCCTCAACCAGCAAAGCTGGAAAGAGACAGGTCAACAACTGCACAGATGCTGTCCATCTTCTAGGCAGCTTCCCAGAAGCAAAATAGTTTACATACGATTTCTCCAAAAGGCAAAAATGGAACCAAAAGAAGGTGGTAGCTGGGGCAAATGGTTTTTATGGCACACATCTCACTGCTAGAAAAGAAGTAGAGACTGAAAGGTATGAATTTTTATTTAAGGGTTGTATCCAATTAAAAAAAATAACTTCTATTGTGAAGTATATATTACATTTAAGCAGTTAATGTTTCTGTTTTTCACTGAGATTCAGCCCCATTCCTGCTATTTTAGCAGTTATTTAGATTTAAAATATCTGTGAAATGCAGCGATTAAAAAAACTATCACTTTTTGGGGGGAAGTTTCATCTATTTTCTGTCCATCAGAAGAAAAAAAAAAAGGTTTCAAAATGGTGCCGGATTCCATATCTAGACTGGAGCTGATTTGCCTGCCAGCGTCAGCTATGGGCTAGATAGAAGATGTTGAAAATGAAAATTCAGCTCATTTTCCCATTCTGGTTATCTCCCAGTTGTACTAAGCTATAATTTATACCCCAACAGTATAAACTTGAAATATCTTGGAATTTACATATTTAAAGTTAAGCATCGAACAAAAATCTAGTATCAATTAAATAATCCTGCTGTGGAGATGATCTAAGAGCGCCAGGCCTGATGGTCAGTTAAAAAAAGGAAAAAAAATCTCATGGACAGGGTTTTTTATGGTGAAACTTAACAGTGCAATAGCCTAAATCAGGGGTGTCAATTTTATTGAGGACTGCATCAGCATTGCCGTTGCCCTGGGGGGGGTGGCCTGCTGGGTGGGTGTAGCCTACTGGGTGGGCATGGCCAGCTCTACATTGTTCGAGTCAAGAGTGCCTGTGGGGGCCTGGGCAGGAGGGGGACAGATCTGAGGGTCTCTGGCAGAAGGGGGTGGGACCGGGGCAAGCACCAAGGCATGGTCCATTTCTTCATTCCTCACAAAGGGTGACACCTCCCCAGCATGCACCCATAGGGTGGGGCTGACGCAGCAGGGTGTCCCGTTGTTTCCAGATGACCTTGTAGAGCGAAGACTGAATGCATTTCAGCACAGATGACCACCACAAAATTGTACAACTGGCTCCCGGCCAGCCTGGGCCTGGGTCAAGGCAGCGGGGGCCGTTCCGTTTCCAGGATGGCTTCACGGGCCACATGAAACCACTTTGTGGGCTGCATCCGGCCCCCGGGCCTTGTTTAATATGTCTGGCCTAAATTGATGAGTGCGGCATCAAGCAAGCAAATTGTGACTATCTCTACAGGGTACTGCACATTCCATAATTATAGAAATTGGGTCACCATATGGACCAACAACACAGGTAAATGTTTCTTGCACAGAAATTCTACGGCTGCTTTCCCTCCAATTTTAAACCAAAACTATTTCTGCAACACCATTGCATGCTTATGTCTGTCAATTCCATTGCATAAAAAGATATTTCTGAGTGGTCTTTGAATATTGTTGCCTAATCATATGTATGCCTAGTTTTCCAACGAAATTAAAAAAGATAAACTAAAACTTTGTCAGGAATGATTAAAAAATTTGAGGCAAACTGCTGCTTTTCAAAAGAATCTTTTTGAGATGTTAGAAATTCAGTGCAATTTTGTATAGCAGCCTTTCAGATTGGAGTCTGAGCTTCTCATTTGAGGAAGCACTCATCCAGGAAGACTAAGAGCTAAATCTATAGGAGGAATGCAGCCATTCTCTATCTCTACTTTTAGCTACCAACATTATGCATTATCTCCAAACTCTACTTAACTGATACGAGTCTTAGTTTGCAATACTGTTTTATTGCCTTAGGGTTTTATTTCGCACTAAGCAGCTTCATAGTAAAAAAAAAAAATTTTAAGTGACAAGGAATACACTAAAAAGCCTGTGGGAGCTATTAGGAGGCAAAAAAAAACAAAAACAAAAAAACCTCCACACAAAAGGGATGTTTTTCATGTCAATAATTATCGAGAGTTTAATGGCAAGTCAAAGATACACTTTGTAGAACAGCAGTGGTGGCTAAATTTATAGAACAGAAAAACAAATGAGAATGGAGATTTATTGGAAAGCTTTAATGAGGAAATACAACAGCCACTATTTTACAGACGACGACCACGGCGACCACCCTTTCTGCGAGTGCTGTCTGAAGGAATGGGGGTCACATCCTCTGTGAAGAGAAAAAGGTTCATTTTGGATTATTTTCACTCTTTGCATATGCAAGCCCTCAAAAACCACTGAGGAGTAACATGGAAAATGATAACTCTTGAGAAGAGGGCAACACTAACATCACAAAGTTTCCTGAGACAGATCATACTTCCCATTTTAAGTTTCTGAAATTTCAGGATGTGAAAGTCCAAGAAAAGGAAGTCTGCACAAGCTTTGAAAAACAGCTACTAGGAAAAGCTAGGTCTATGCACAAAAGAAAAAAAATATTCTATTTCCAATGTGAAGAAGGAGACTCATTTTGTTTCAGAATTTCTGCTGAACTTTTTTTGAATGAGTTGCATTGAATGAGTTGCAGATTGTGAGAACTGAAGCCCGGAATATTTTAATTGTTCCAGGTTTGGGCTGAAACAAAGTTTAGAGTGATTCTTTCTCCCTGTTCTGCATGGTCTGAACTCCAAACTACGCTCTCAAGTCTTCCCAAACTACTCTTTCAACTGATCCACTGAAGTCCTTGTTTCCAGCATAATATATCCAACCAGCACTTCCAGTAAAGCCCTGATCTTTCCAGAATCATCTTGTGGCTCTCTCCCTTCGGCTGCCACTAGAATTCTTGACTTCAAGCACAGTGTATCCTTCTTGTCTAATCCCCACCCTCAATCTCCCAACATCTTTCTTTCCCCCATTCCAGTATTTTTTAAGCTTTTCCCATCACATCTCCCCCCCCCCCGCCCCATGTGTCACATGTTTTAGCTTGTGCTTAAACCAAACAAGTTTTGGCCTGGACACTCTGGCTGTACTGTGCTGGGACAATTTGTAATGCTGTCCTCTGAAAGATCCAGCTGCAAGCACTATCATGTTGTAACTCAATTCTCTCTACCTGAAGGCCCGAATTGTGTGGGTCATCTTTTTCTCATGTCTCATTTCATCAAATAATTTCATCTAGCAAGAACTTTGCAAACTATCTAATGCAGTGTTTCTCAACCTTGACAATTAAATTGTCAAGGTTGAGAAACACTGATCTAATGCAAAATAAATGGTTTGTCTGTTAGGGTAAAGTAATGGGATAAAGCAGCAGGTATATTTTCTATAAAAATGATTGCAGGAGGCACATTGTTGAAAATATCCTTCGACAGGAAACCTACCAATGCGCCCAATCTTCATGCCAGACCGAGCCAAAGCCCGGAGAGCTGACTGAGCTCCAGGTCCAGGGGTTTTTGTTCTGCAAAGGAAGTTCAATATATATTAATAAAAACTGAAATTTGTCTTAATTATTGATTTTAAGATTTATTTCATTTGGAAGAACGGAGTAGTATTAGGGGCAGCATCAGTGCATTTTTTTTCTTGTCAGTTTATAGCAGTGAGGAAACAAAGGTGCAACATGACTTCAAGCTTTCTAGTTAATTATTCTTAGTAGCAGAGTTCCAAGGTAGATAGATGGTTAATCTGATATAGCATGGCCTTTTTTTTTTTTTTGCTAAAAGAGCTACTATAAATTGTAAAGTTAAGATAAAATCAAAAGAAAGGAAAACCACTGAAAAGTTCTTCAGAACACCTATTCAGAATGTCTCTAAATCAGCAGTTCTCAACCTTTTCCGGGGCTCGACCCCGGCCCGCATCGCGCGCAAAAAAAATGGCAGCCGCGCACCACATATGCGCGGCACGACGGGGCGCATTGCACATGCACGGCAGCCCGCACCACGATGGGAAAAAAAATGGCCAACCCAAAAAAAAGGCCGACAAAAAAAAATGGCAGGCCTGCACCGTGCATGCACGGCGCGACGGGGCGCATCGCGCATGCACGGCGCGACGGCCCGCATCGCGATAGGAAAAAAAGGCCGACCCAAAAAAATGGCAGACCTGCACCGCGCATGCGCGGCGAGGCGCATCGCGCATGCACGGCGGCCCGCATCGCGATAGGAAAAAAAATGGCCGACCAAAAAAAATAAATAAAATGGTGGACTGCGGTGCTTGGCAACCCCCGTGAAATGGTCGTTCGACCCCAAATGGGGTCGCGACCCACAGGTTGAGAACCGCTGCTCTAAATGCAAATTTTTTGTGGATTTACTCTGTATTCAGTGTAGTAAAATGTCTGCCCCTTTGTTGCTTGTTTTTGCTAAACCAGTTCTAATTAATTATTACAACGTCTAACCCACTGCAATCTCAACTGTGTGACATCGCAAGAAAAGTTATAGTTATAGTCCTCATTTAACAACCAGCAACTGGGACCAGCAACTTGAAAACAAGTGATTGCCAAGTGAAACTGTTTATTATCTTATTTCAGCTTTCCTTTGCTAACAGATATGTGAAGGCTATAAATGGGAGGATTGATTATAAGGTTACTTTTTCATTACCACCGTAATTGCACATGTCTGCTAAATGAGGCAGTCGCTAAACAAGGACTACCCGTTCATAAGAAAACAAAAAAAAAACCTAATGCAATTAGATTCCTATTGGACAGTGCTCACAATTAGCTTGGACCAAAGAGACAGAACTGTTTTCATTTACTTCTGAAAAGCGAAGAAATTAGGGCTGGCCATATTTCTTGAGGGAAGAAAACGCTATAGAGAGTGGGAGTGCTACGGAATGCCTATCCTCCTCTCTGTGTGCATCATAAAGACTGGGGACACTTAAGAGATCTTTTGATGAATGGACTGAAACGGATTGGACATGAATTCAATTTTTGCAAGGTGCTACCTTTTTCTTGATGCTACACCAGCGGTTCTCAACCTGTGGGTTGCGACCCCATTTGGGGTCAAACGACCATTTCACGGGGGTCGCCAAACAACGCAGTCCGCCATTTTTTTCCCCTTTTCCCCTCAGCCGGCGCAGGGGGCAGCACCGCACATGCGCGGGGTAGCACCGCGCATGCGCGATGCGGGCCGTCGCGCAGCGCATGCGCCGCAGGTCGGGGTCACGGCCTGAAAAAGGTTGAGAACCGCTGTGCTACACTGTGTAAAGTAATGATGACTTTGAATTGGGCCCAGAAGCCTACTCATTACCAGTTCAACAACCTTAAATTAAGTATAATTCTACACTGGCGTTAAATGTCCTACAAAAGTCTAGTTAAGTTTGTAACAGCTGCAGCTCTTAGACTGTCTTCAAAAGGAGCCTCCCAAGGAGTAAATTGTACAAATGTCAGGGTACCCTGCTGCAAGTAAGGTTATAACTGGCTGAACTGAAGCTGAGCAAATCCATCCCATTTGTCACTTTCTATCTGTTGCTTGAGTAGGAGTGAAAGTCCAAGTTGACAAGTCACACCTCCTCCTTTGGGGAAGTGTGGTTTCACTCAGTAATCACTTGGATAATTGTTATTGGGGTATCCAGATGTTTAATGGCAATACACATTAGATCTTGATACTAGCTCAGGACTTCAATAGTATTTCTAGCCTGGATCAAGGTAGCAATGTATACCCAATGATGATGCCTCACCATAAATTTGTGGACAATCTCTGCTAATGGTTCCACATAAACATGGGATAAAATGCCAAACTCCCAAGGGCTTGAGCACTTGTCACCCACAAGCATCTGTTCTAATTACTCATTCTGGAAAAAGCAGAATTGGTGTCCCAATCCTTGCATTTCCAGAAGAGTACCACGGCCAATGGTTTCAAAGTTGTCTGAGAGATCTAATTGGAGCATTCCCTTCCCCAAGATTCCAACAAAGGCAATCCATCAGAACAACCAATACCATTCCTGTCTCATAGGCAAGGTTGAATCCTGACTCAAAAGGATCCAGATAATTCATTTCCTTCCTACCACCTTCTCAACAACTTTCCCGAAAAAGAGAATGTCAAAGACCAGGACAAGTTATAAATGGTGGCTTGATTGATGGAAGCCTTCTTTCGGAGAGGAAGCAATTCCATCTGCTCCAAAGTGGATAGCTATGCCATTTCCCTCATGGAAACATTGAAGCAGCTGGTCACATGATGCCTGGCTGCCCAAAGGAGCCAAGAATGGCAGGGCTCAAGCCAAAATAATAAACTCAAACTACAGAAAACTCTATTCCACTGCAGTACAGTGCAGTAAAATTAATAAAACTTGTGTTTTTTTTTTACAAAAAAAACCAAGGATAGAATATAAACAATAATGTAACATCAAACCAGCGAAATATCCACATTACAGATAGATATTTGCATTCAGATTAACAGGCCATTCTTCCAACAGCTGCAGCTCCAAAATATGACTCCATGGGATAATACTTTTCATTTTAAAGTCTCTCAGTAATACAAAATAATACTAGAGAGGTGTTAAAATGACTTTATTATTTAAATCAAAGTATTCTAAAGTACTGAAAAGTAGTACATGTGCAAGAGGGATAAATGAAGTGCTTGCTGTTCCCTTTACCTATTTCCACCCGTAGCCCGCAGTTTGATATGAAGGGCAGTGATTCCCAGCTCCTTGCATCTTTGTGCTACGTCTTGGGCAGCCAGCATAGCGGCATAAGGAGAAGACTCATCTCTGTCGGCCTTCACTTTCATGCCACCAGTTACTCGGCAGATAGTTTCCCTGAGAAAAGAAGACGTGCATTACAAATGAACTTAATCCCAGCCTTTCCTTCATCAGAGACAAAAAGCGTAACTTCTTTGCTAACTTATCTTTAAAATACAGTATGAATAAAATGATTCCCAGAGTTAGGGTTAGAGTTTCTGCTTGATTGCAATACCATTATATCTTAGCAAAAAGAATAGAGTTTCTATACAAAGAGCTTCCGAGAGTAGATACTTCACCTAGGATTCAGCTATGGTAATAAAACATAATACTCGGCTCCATCAACGTTACAATGCTAAGTGTGTACGCGCCCAAGCAAACAGAGTTTCCTTTTAGTTCAGGCTAGGTCAGTGATGGCGAACCTTTTAGAGACCGAGTGCCCAAACTGCAACCCAAAACCCACTTACGTATCGTCGGGTGCTGGGTGGGCGTGGCCCATTGGGTAGGCGTGGCTTTGGTGGTAACAGCAGACTGGGTGGGACTAAAAAGTTCAATCAATTCCAACTTTGCGAGATCTTTTTTTTCCCCGCGAGGTTGAAATTGATTGAACGTTGTTGTTTTTTTTGCACACGGCAATGGAGGCCTAAAGCGAAAAGGTTTTATAAAACCCAGCTGAAGGCTTAGGACTGGGGCAACGGCACGCGTGCCCACAGAGAGGGCTCTGTGTGCCACCTGTGGTACGCATGCCATAGGTGAATATTATAGGCCTTCTGACATAAAGTCTTGACATTTATTGCCAAGATCTTCTATTACAATCTTGTCAATAATATTATCTTTTCACAAGTAGAGATACTCACTTGCCAGACAGGTCAGTTACGTGGACAAATGTATCGTTGAAGGAAGCAAAGATGTGGCAAACGCCAAACACATTTTCTCCTTCAGCAACCTGTGGTCCCAAACTTATAACCTGTTCTTCCTTCTTTTCCTTACCCTTACGGGGAGCCATTTCTGTATAAAACAACAACAAAGTATGGAATAGGCAGATTATTATAAAATAGTTTGTTGAAGTAGAGAAACTATAAAAATCAAAATACCAAGTTGAGGAAAGAAAAAAAAGCCATCATATATAATAAAGCTGATTCACAACTTCTAATCAGAAGTTGTGGGGATTATTTCCCATTCTGATCTCCAATAAAGTAGCAGATACTCTTTCCTGAACTGGGAATATGTTTCCTGTCCTGAGAACTGCATTTGGCATGAATATTGTGGTATCGGCATGGGCATGGGCAGAGCAACATCAAAATCAGTCCACAACTGATATGAGGTTTAAATACTTAAAATTTGTGCTTAAGGGACCCACTTTCCCCTTAGATCCATCCAAATTATCCAAAACAAGTCACAAAATGTTATCCTCAACATAAGCAGTCCACAAATGATTTATTCCTGCAATAAGAGACATCCATTTCAGAAGAAACTATACATAGTTGGCACTTTACAAGCAACTTGTTGGTGGCTTTAAAAAGGAAGCAAGAGACGATGGAGACTTTCAGATTATCCAATCTGAATACAAATCCAATACAAGAAAGTGTGTTGTCAGAACTACATGCCAAGGAACAGCAAAACACAGAGACATAAAATTTAGGTAACCAGTTTCTGCTAATTGTTAATTGCTTTTGTTTTTGCTTATCATTTTCTGAATTATAAGCAAGAACTTCTATCACATCAATCATGTACTGACAATTCATACTCAATCTACCCCTAACTGAATTCTAAACATGTCCTTTGATCCTCCCTTCCTAAAGCATCAGCTTGTTGTACAGACCAAATAATGGGATTGATTCACTTATGTACCTGAGGAAAATACTGAAGGATTTGCACAGTGTAGTCAAGTTGAATAAAATGTGATGTATTCAACAAGTACTAATAAAATCATCCTATGATCATCCAGCAATCAAAATCTGGCCCTCTCGATCACAGTAAAGATTGTAATATTTTATACTGATCTTTCTTCTGAATATTTTGAGATTAATTTTTAACAACTAAACAATTTGTAGTTAATATTTGCCCACCGATTGGTAGCAGTTCTTTAGGGCTTCAGGCAAGAATTTCCCAGCACTACCTGGAGATCTGGAAGACTGAATTTGAAATCTTCTGCAGGCAAAGTACCATCAATGAATTATAGCGAATATTTAAATGTTAATGTTCCCCACTTTCCTCTTGTTATTAAGTAAGTATATACCTACAAAATTAGAACAATGATTTGGGTATTTCTATACCATTACTTCAATATTTAGTATTTTACTTGTGAATTATGCTACCTTTGTATTAATTATGCAGTCTGAAAATTAAAGGTTTACTAATTTTGGAGGCTACATTCTTACATGAGAACACTAGTCAACACTAGTCAAATAGAGTTCACTGGAAAAAAAATACTGAAGTTTTAAACAAAAGGGCTGCATTGTGATTAGGGAAAACTTACAATAAGAACAAGAAATTATATATGCAAGAATGTATGGATACCCAAGAATGCATGGATACCCAGATAGCAATCCCAAGGAAAATCTAGCAATTTCAATATTTACTGTTTTATTTTATTTATTTATTTAATTGGATTTGTATGCCGCTCCTCTCCGAAGACTCGGAGCGGCTCACAACATATACAAAACATCAGAAATCTAAATCCAATCAAAATATTAAAAATAGACCCCCAACACACATACAACTTACAGTCAACAATCAACAATTTTGCAAATTAAGTTCCCTGATCATATGATTTCTGATAATTTTCATCATGTTCTGATAATCACAAATTTGTATGAGAACTTTCCACACCAAACAAGATCAAACATAAGATACGACTTGGACCATTACATTTACAATAGGGTATACTGCTATAGTTAGATTACTTAAAATTCATTGCTTCCTAAAAGACTTAAAACTGCCACTTTTGCTGCTAATAATGCATTACAAATGTAGTAAGAGATACAGGGCATTTCTATATAAATCAGGATGAGCTTAAATGAAATATCCTACCAGACAGACTTGAATCCCACTCTTTCTGCAAAGCAGAAATAATTCTAGTAATAAACCCACGTGTACAGGCTTACAAATACTAACTACATCTAGTTACTAAAGCCCTCTGGAATCTAGTCAACCATCTTCCCTTCTCAAAACTCCTCTACCCTCAGGAGGAGGGAGAACCGCCAGTGCATTAAAAGGCAGCCTCATAAACGTATTTAAATAGATGGCTTTGGACACACTTTTCAGCCTCAGCTCTTTGCGTGCGATAAAAGCAGAGTCTAGGAAAATACACGCAGCTTAGAATGAACCTTCGCGAAGTTGGGGAAAAGCTGATGAGGCCCACACCGGAAAAAAAAACCACAACTATCTCGGGGACCGGGTGATCCGGGCCTCCTTAAAACGACGGGATCGACCGCTGGGCAAAAGCAAAGGCCCCCGACCTCGGCCTCCCTTGCCTTCCCCGCTCAGTTAGGGGGCGAGGAACCCACTGGCAGCACCAAGGGGGAGCGGAGAGGGCCGGACCCGCGAGGATGAAGCTGGATAGAACCACGGCCCCACCGGCCACTTACTCGAGCGTCTCTGCAGGCGGCAGCCAGCACCGGAAAGGAGAGAGCAACGTCACGAGGGCAGAGGTCACGCTCTACCACCCGGAAATACTTTGCGGAGAGGCCCTACCGGCAGGTCACTCTTTCCAAAAGACACGTTCTCTCATTGGAGAAAATGAGCACGCAGTGAGGGGAGCGTTTATCTGTGCAGAAATGGCGACTGAGGGGGTCTACAAAATTTCTTCCATGCTTAAGAGGAAAATAAAACTTGCACCCTCGTTTCCGTTAACCGGGCGGAAGCTTTTCCCGCCAGATGTTGGGTGTCTCTTTTGACGTCAGCGGCTAGCTGGCTGTGGAATTCTGGGAGTTGAAGTCCACATGCCTTAAAATTGTCAAGGTTGAGAAACACTGGGCTAGTATGACACGCCCAGCCCAAAAGAGTAGATTTGAACAATCGTGTTGCGGCCGCACGTGAAGATGGGGTGGAGCAGTGGAAACAGTCCTTTGCTGCACAGGGTTCTCTGTCGTGCATCCGTGAGGCAGGAGCGCCATGAGACAACGGGGGAGAATCCTGTCACCCTGAATTGATGTGGGGTATAAACTTAAAAGAGATCTATTTGGAGCGACTGCGCCTCATTTTAAAAGAAGTATCTCTTCTGGTGATTTGCCCTGACAGTTCAGAAAATATCAGGCTAAGCAAATCCCTAGCTCAGTGTTAACCGTAATAACTTTTATGTTGTACGGACTTCAACTCTCAGAATTCCCCCAGGCATTATTCGCCCCCAGCAGCTTGATGGCTGGGGAATTTTGGGAGCTGAAGTTCATACATTTTCAAAGTTGAGAAACATTGACCTACCAAATGAAATGCATAAATTTGGCATTTACACCAAGAAACGTTACAAAGAAACATTACAAAATGTACAGTTGGTTTTCCATGCTGTTAATATTTTCATGGTGTCAATTATAAAGATCGTAAAAACGTAGGTGTGGTTCTACAATCAGCTTTTTAAGGATTCTGATAAAATTCCATCATTTGGATAAGCGCTAAATGTCAGCAAAGAGATACAAAAATAGGTTTTTGTAACCTGGAGCTGGTGGTCTTTCCCTGGCTCACCCTGCTATTTGAAGGTAATAATACTGAGATTATGGCTTTGCATTGGACATTAATACATTGATATGAATACCTATGGCTAGTTTATTGTAAAATTGAACATAAGTTATGAGAAAGCAAAGTTAAAAAGAATATTTAAGAAAGAATTGGGAAAAAACAGGAAAATATGAAACAGGAAAAAATCACTAAAGATAGACATAAATTTGACAAAAATACAGATTTTAATTAACTTTTTTAAGCATAACAAACCATATTCACATGCAAACCTTGGTTAAGACATTTCAGAGTTTTGCAAAATCTTCTCCCTCACACACACACACTTGGAGACTGCTTAATGTCTTTGCACCTACAAAACTTTTTGACCACCAAGGCAAATGGTAACAAGGGAAAGAATCTTCATCTGTTTCTTATCTGACCTATTGTTATTCTTCACTTCAAATATAATAAATGTCTATTACCATTTACTGATAGATTAATCTCATAATCTGCATCCAAGACAACTTTGTGGTGAATGTTTTTACTTTTTACTTGTTTTCCCTTTTTACTTTTTTTTAATGGATCATTCTGCATTCTGCAACTTAAATACTCAGAATTCTTGTAGCACCATGCTTATGTTCAGGAGGACATTATTTAACACAAAACAGATAAATACGTGTTTATTTCTCTCTACATTTCATACACAAATGTACATTTTGATCTAAAGATGATAATATGTATCAGGCTGTAAAAATTATATAATTTTCTTTAGTTTCAACATTTTGATTCCATTTTTAAATAGCCAAAGTTAGACCTAGTTCCTTCAATTATCTCTTCAGCTTAGAACGGATGAGCGTCAACCTTTTAAAGCATTTTTAAAAGGGTCCAATCGTCTTGAATTTTTTTTCTGAGTTTTTAGGTCAGAAGAAATATTTCTAATATTCCTTAACATCTGACACTATTGATTGGACAATGTATAGTACCCATTTTCTCTAATTAGTAATAAAGGAGAATACTTGTACCTCAGGGTTGACATGAGGGGTCCCTGGTTCTCTTTGAGCTTGCTTGTTTTCTTGCAGACATTTCATTACCCAAACTAGGTAACGTCATCAGTGCTAATAAGGAGTGTAGTTTGCTGTCAGTTTATATTCTAGTCGCTTGCCTGTCAGTGTTGGTGGGGGTGCTCTTAGAGATTCTTTGGCTGGGCTGTTTACTGTTGGCTTCTTTGGCAGTTCTTGATTGGGGTATTGTTTACTTGATTATTAGCCTGATGCTAACCTTGGAATTAATCTCTGCTGATCTGGGTACTGATTGATAGTGGAGTAGTGCTTGGGTCTTTCTGTTCCTTTTTGGGCTGGTGATAGTTTCTTTTGCATAGGCTATGTTGTTGTTGTTAATTGCGAAGTCGTGTCCGACCCATTGCGACCCCATGGACAACATTCCTCCAGGTCTTCCTGACCTCTACCATCTTCTGGATTCCATTTAAGCTCACGCCTACTGCTTCAGTGACTCCATCCAGCCACCTCATTCTCTCTCGTCCCCTTCTATTGCCCTCAATCTTTCCCAGCATTAGGCACTTCTCCAGTGAGTCCTTCCTTCTCATTAGGTGGCCAAAGTACTTGAGTTTCAACTTCAGGATCTGGCCTTCTAAAGAGCAGTCTGGGTTGATCTCTTCGAGGTCTGATCGGTTTGAACGTCTTGCAGTCCAAGGGACTGGCAGGAGTCTTCTCCAGCACCATAGTTCAAAGGCCTCAATTCTTTGTTGCTCAGCCTTTCTTATGGTCCAACTTTCACATCCATACATTGCAGTTGGGAAAACCATGGCCTTGACTATAAGCACTTTTGTTGGCAGGGTGGTGTCTCTGCTTTTTAGTATGCTGTCTAGATTTGCCATAGCTTTCCTCCTCAGGAGCAAGCGTCTTTTAATTTCTTGGCTGTAGTCCCCATCTGACGTGATCTTGGAGCCCAGGAAAATAAAATCTGTCACTACCTCCATTTCTTCCCCATCTATTTGCCAGGAATTGAGAGGCCCGGGTGCCATGATTTTGGTTTTCTTAATGTTGAGTTTCAAGCCAACTTTTGCACTATAGCATAGGCTATAGATGTTGTTAATATCTATTTTGTCTGCTGATGGCTGATTTGTCAGAGTACCAGGCTTCTAGAAATTCCCTGGTGTTTTTGGATTTGGCTTGGTCTAGGATGGTCACATTTTCCCAGTTGAAACTATGATTAAATCTGTCTATATGTTGTGAAATTAAAGAATTTTTATCATGTCTTCTGACTGCTAGTTGATGTTCATGGATGTGTTCTTCCAGTCTTCTGCCTGTTTGTCCTACATCAGGGGTTTCAAACTGCAAGCCCACAGGCCAGAGGCGTCATCTGGAAGCCGCGGCCACCCCATTGCCAGCAATGGCAAAACCGTCCCGATACATTGTGCAACGTTATGTGACGTTGTGAGTTTGACATGTCTGTCCTACATAGTAGTTGTTGCAGTCCTTACATTGTATGTTGTAGATGACTCCTGTTGTTTTTTTTTCTGGGTTTGTTGGATCTTTTGTGTGCTATGCTGATTCCATGTGGTTGTAATTCTTTTTAGGGTTTGTGTTGGTTGTGCTATATTGGGTTGAGTGATAAGGGACTTTTTGATAAAGTTGCTTGGATATCCATTTTGTTGGAATATGTATAGATGTTCTATTTCCTTTTTCTGCTGTTCCAGTTTGCTGCTGTGTGTATGGGCTCATTTAAATAAAGTCCTTACATAGCTTCTCTTGTGGGAGGTTGGGTTGTTGCTTTGTAGTGGAGCACCTGGTTAGTATGGGTGGTTTTTCTGTAGACTTGTTTTCTAGTTTGCCATTGTGGGCCACCTGCAAAGACCTCCTGGAGACTATAGCTGGTACACAATGCATTAGGCTACATATTAATCAGGCTAACAATATTGCAGGGGTTTGTCTCCAAGTGTAATCCGAAGTGCTGGTGAGGACTTCTAAAATGCCACATAGCTTGGGACCATGGTTTTGTGACCGCCTGCTCAGTTTGCCTGTGCAGACTTTTTGCTGAGTCTCTGCCAGCCCTGAGGTGTGTTAATGTTCTTTCTCCTGCTGAATGCCCTATCCTCTGATACCGTAGCATCTCATCTCATACTCAGAAAATCTTAAAATATGGCTTTTTAGGTGAGCATTTGGGGACTAAGGTGAGCTATACCCAAATTAAGATGAACCTGGCAATTTGTGTTATTTTATGGTTTTATGATTATACCATTGTACAACTACCATTGTAGTTATGTTAATGTTAGTTATGTTAATCTGTATCGATATTATAAATTATTAACATGTGCAGATGTTTAATACATTTAGATTTTTTTTGTAATATACATTATGTTATAGACTCATTAGAGTTGTACAATTGAAGTGACATGAAATGCCTTTATTTATTTGAACACTTCAATGCCTCTGGAGTTTAAGAGACTGTGAGGGCATCAGGATTAAACAATGTACATAAGAAATGTTTTCAGTGTATGAATAGACATTTAGCTTTTCTAGGTAGACTGCATACTTTCATAAAATTTCAAGAGTGTTCAAGCTATCATTACTTAATAGTTGATTAAAGTTAGCAATTACATTATAAACCCAAATTTTATTTTTAAAAATATGGCTAGACATTTAAAAATAAAAAAAAATACTTCAAAGGGTCAATTATTCATTTAAGGCAGCGGTTCTCAACCTTTTCCGGGGCTCGACCCCAGCCTGCGCCGTGCATGCACGTCGCTAAGGGCGCGTCGCGACGGCCCGCATCGCAAAGGGGAAAAAAATGGCGGACCCCAAAAAAATGGCCGACCCCAAAAAAATGGCGGGCCCGCATCGCGCATATGTGGTGCGACGGCCGCATCGCAAAGGGGAAAAAAATGGCGGACCCAAAAAAAAATGGCCGACCAAAAAAAAATGGCCGACCCAAAAAAAAATGACCAACCAAAAAAAAATGGCAGACCCGCATCGTGCATGCGCAGCGCGACGGCCCGCATCACAAAGGGGAAAAAATGGACCAAAAAAAATGGCCGGCCAAAAAAAAAAGGTGGACTGCGGTGTTTGGCGACCCCCGTGAAATGGTCGTTCGACCCCAAATGGGGTCGCGACCCACAGGTTGAGAACCGCTGATTTAAGGAAAGGTATACCAAATGTGTCTAATTCTCTTCAGTGCTGGGGAAATAATTCAATTTCTATTGTAACTAGGACCAAGAACTTTCCAAGATTTCAAGGATACTAAATAAGAACTCTCAAGCTGAGCCCATGAGAGCATGTAATCAAGATTGTTTCCATTCCAATACATGATCGCAATTAACAAATAAGCTTAACGGTTTTGTTTAACATTAAAAGCACCATCCGCATAAGAAAGATGTTACTTTAACGAGAATATTCTCAGTAGTTCTTCCAACCATAAAACGTAGCTATTAACTTAGGAATCTCTTTAAAAATTTAAAGTGGAATCAACGTAGGCATTGCTATCAAAATAAGTATCAGTCCCGATGCAAAATTCATTTTACACATTAACTCTTCCCCACAAATTTAAACTTAAGAGAATTTCAATATCCTCTTTTATTTGGATGATATGATTTGTCCACTGAATTGTATATTTAATACTTTTTGGACAATATATAAAACCTATTTTTCCCTTGAAATCTTCCTGCCTGTGTAATGGTTTACCTACTACAATTTATGTCAAATGTATTTAGATAGATGTGTTTTCTTTAGTTTCTGGCTTTATTTAGTTGATTTTTGTTTTTTTAAAGTCCTGTTTCCCCACTAGTACTTTTTCTCTTGTGTCCCACCCTTTTTGTACGTAGTTTAGTACCGTATAAACTTCTCTATCCTTGTTTTCCTCATTAAATAGCTATTTTTATATCATAAGTGAGGTTTTAAAAATAGTTTTAATACACTAGTTATATATATTCACCAGTTCTTGAAATAGGGCGGCATAGAAATCTAAGTAATAAATAAATATATCACATATGTGATAATGCCATTTATTTTATATACAACGCAACAAATAATTATTTTTTAAGTTTAATAAAATATATGCAAAAATAACATGTCCTTTACAATTTGAAGTGTACATTTTGTGCTCTTGTAAATAATTACTTGGTATATGTATGTGTCACGGTGGAGCTGTTAGGATGGTTGATTACCAGGAGAAAATATGTGAAATTTTATAGGCTTCTAATCAACATGTTCTGCATGTAAATTCAAGTCACTAGTACAGTGATGGCGAACCTTTTAGAAACCAAGTGCCCAAACCACAACCCAAAACCCACTTATTTATCGCAAAGTGCCAGGGCCGCATCAGCATTGTGCCCTCGGGGGCATGGGGCCATGGCCCACTGGGTGGGCGTGGCCCACTGGGTGGGCATGGCTGCAGTTGTCACAGCAGACTGGTGGGCAGGGCCACTTCGATGTTGCTCATGGGGGACACCTGTGAGGCTGGGCAGGGTTGGGGGAGATCCAGGGGGTCTCTGGTGGGAGGGGCACTGGGCAGGAGGCCCAGCATAGATGGGGAAGGCACGCTGGGACTGGGAGGGCTATGGCACTGATGGGGATCTGGCTTTCCCTGCTCGGGGTGACCTTTGGCTTGTTGGGCATGGGTGTGCTCTACCACCTCTACTCGAGCTTGCTGGCTGGCCACTTCGCCTCCTTTGTGCTGGGTGGGGCTGCTGCTCTGGGCGGCAGTGGTGACCTAATGGTCCTGTGCAAGCTGCTAGCAGCGGCGCCGCGTGTGCCCACAGAGAGGGCTTTGAGTGCCGCCTCTGGCACGCATGCCGTAGGTTCGCCACCACTGCACTAGTATATCTGTAGAAGATTTATTTATTTAGTTTCTTATTATTTCTACATTAATTTGGTCTAATTTTGTAAACGTTTTCAGAAAACGAAATCACAAATTTAGGGGGAGGAGGGGAGGGAGGAGACCTGTAACTGTTGGACAGATATGGAATAATTGTAGCTGGCTTTCTATTTTAGTTGACCGAAGGAAAGTAAATGTTATAGGAACCAGATGAGGGGTCCTTGGTGCTCTCTCAGCTTGGTTGTTTTCTTGCAGATGTTTCATTACCCAAATTGGGTAACATCATTCCAAATTGAAGTAGGTTCTTATCTGATTTTTTAAATAAAACTATTCCCTATGAAATGGCATTTGTAAGCTGAATTTGCATTCTGAATACACCCCCACCCTGTAGACTGGAGCACACTGAATTATGCTGTTTTTGCGCCTCTCTTCCATCACGTGTAGAGATTGGCTGTATAAGCAGGCTAAAAAATAATAATACTGAAAATGTAAGTCTAAAATTGTATCTCAAGAAAAGTCAATGGAAACTTTATTAAGCATGTCCATAGCACTGTCATGACAGGCAGAATCATTTATCATTTCTACCCCCTTAAAAGTGCATACCAAATAGTTCACTGAATAGCCCCAAATGTAAGAAACAGAACAATCTGGGGTTTTGGCCAAGAAGTAAACATGTTGTAGCAGAACTATGCAGTCCCTGGCATTTCTTTTCGTATCCTTTTCCCTGTCAAGTATTCAGGGAACATTTTACGTCTCATTTAGTTTTCAAGGTAGTGCACTTAATGAGTTTACAAGAGGATGTTTCTGCTGTCTCTCAGTCATCTAGAACAAATCTTTATTTCCATGCCTTAGTTATAAGAGACAAACATTTCAAAAGGATTTTTCCTTAACCGGTCAGCTTTAAAAAAAAAAAAAGACTTAATTTTATTCTTGTTTTAAAGGCCTGGATGGATTTACACAGGATAGAGTGAAACCATATTTTGTTTTGTTTTTAAATGGCTTTGCAAACCTGTGCAGGGACTCTTTATAGGACTGTCTGCACTACAAAAGTCCAGAAAACATTTAGTTGGTACCAAAGAGCTATAAAAAACTTTAACTCATCTCATTGTCATTTGAGGTTTGTTGCTAAAACTATTATTTTTTCATCCTCTGTTTCATTGATGATTAAGTCATCACATTTTATACAACCTGTTTTTCCCGTCATTCTAGAAGCCTGCTGAAAACTTACAACTGATCGAAAATGCTGGAAAGAAAAGGGGTTTGTATGTTAGTATGCTCTGTCAGCCCAGCGAGTCACAGATTTGCTTTTATTTTTATTTTTTTATAAATGTTTTATTGAGTTTTATAAAGGTAGGGAAAGGATAAAATCGGTATGGATATTGGATGGGGTTAGGAGATGGGGTTGGGATAAAGGTAGGGGAAGGTACAATAGTGGGGTTGCCCCCAACCAAAAATTCAACACTTTAGCAAGCAGACTATTGTCTGGGTACAAATATTAAATGACAGTAATTAATATACTGCTCAAAAAATAAGGGAAACACAAACATATAGGATCCTGTACATTTGCGTTCCCTTTATTTTTGTGAGCAGTATATAATAGTAAACAGTTATAATCACTAGTAATAACAATAATCATAAAAGTAGAAGTCGGGCGGGTCCCCGGTGCAGCGCGCTCCTCGGCTAGGTGGATTTTCCCCCCCTTCCCTATCCCCACTCCTCCTCCTCCTCCCCCGCCCGGCTTCCGTACCCCTCCTCACTGTCGCCATCGCCATGATCCTGCTGGAGGTCAACAACCGCATCATTGAGGAGATGCTCGCGCTCAAGTTCGAGGGCGTGGCCGCTGGAAACAAACCTGAGGCAGTAGAAGTAACATTTGCAGATTTTGATGGAGTCCTTTACCATATTTCCAATCCAAATGGTGATAAAACAAAGGTTATGGTCAGTATTTCGCTGAAATTCTACAAAGAGCTCCAGGAACATGGCGCTGATGAGTTATTAAAGAGAGTATATGGAAACTACTTGGTAACTCCAGAATCTGGTTACAATGTCTCTTTGTTGTATGATTTGGAAAGCCTTCCGGCTGCCAAAGACTCCATTGTCCACCAAGCAGGCATGCTGAAACGCAACTGCTTTGCCTCGGTGTTTGAGAAATATTTCAAGTTCCAAGAGGAAGGCAAAGATGGAGAGAAAAGAGCAGTCATCCATTACCGAGATGATGAGACCATGTATGTGGAATCAAAGAAAGATCGTGTCACGGTAGTTTTCAGCACGGTATTTAAGGATGACGATGACGTTGTGATTGGAAAGGTGTTTATGCAGGAATTTAAGGAGGGCCGTCGTGCCAGTCACACAGCCCCTCAAGTGCTCTTTAGTCACAGGGAGCCCCCCTTGGAACTGAAAGATACAGATGCAGCAGTTGGAGATAACATTGGATATATCACATTTGTGTTATTTCCCCGCCATACCAATGCTGCCGCAAGGGACAACACCATAAATCTGATCCACACATTCCGGGACTACCTGCACTATCACATCAAATGCTCCAAGGCTTACATTCACACGCACATGAGAGCAAAAACATCAGATTTCCTCAAAGTACTGAATCGTGCCCGGCCAGATGCAGAAAAAAAGGAAATGAAAACAATCACGGGGAAGACATTTGCGTCCCGTTAAAGCCTGAGGCAAGGTGGAATTGGACAACTGCGGTGGAAGGCTGGAGCACTTGCTACCTGATAATCGTAGCTTTTTAATATTGCACCCCTCTGGGCTCTTAAGGAAGTAAATCCAATCGAGTTATGTTTTCTATACAAGTTTGGAAAGTGATCAGTGGCATCGAGCTGTGCTTGCAAGGACTTAATTAAAAAAAATGAAAACATCCTTTGATTCCATTTTGATCCATTTTTTCTTTCTTTTCTTTCCCCCTTCCTGCTCCCCTTTTTCAAGCTGTTTTGCTTTGCAATATGTTTACCGGTTATGAGTTGCAGTATTTCTTATGGTAATAATGCAATATTAATTTGTTTTTCTTCCAAGTATTTTGAGTTCACAATTCCTGTATCTGAAGAAATATTGTTGGGTTCATTAATAAAGGAGATCTTTCTATCTTAAAAAAAAATAATCATAAAAGTAAAGCTTGGTTAATAAATATCATTCATCCTGTTAAACTTCACCGCCCTTTCTCGTTCTGTCGTATTGCTAACCATTGATAATTTTCCCCCCATGTTTTAAAATAATAAATTTATAAATTTCTTTTGAGCTGGAAGATGGAAGAAGAACAAGTAAAAAGAAACAATGATAGTGTGAGCATTTTGGGGGGGGGGAGATATTCTATAGAATTAGAAGATTGGCAAAAGCTTTGGGATAGAAATACTAAACTTACTAAAGCCGCTTCACACAAAGAGAATTTATATAAAATGTTTTATAGGTGGCATATGACACCAGTTAGATTAGCAAAAATGTTTAAAAATTTATCGAATATTTGTTGGAAATGTAAACAAAAACCAGGTACTTACTATCATGTCTGGTGGATATGTCCTAAGGCAGGGGTGTCAAACTCAATTTCATTGAGGGCTGCATCAACATTGCGTTTGGCCTCAGGGGGCCGGGTGAGTGTGGCCAGGGTGGGTGCGGCCTACTGGGTGGGCGTGGATGGAGTGGGTGTGGCCTATTGGGTGGGCATGGCCAGCTCTACATCGTTCGCGTCAAGGGTACCTGTGGAAGCCTGGGCAGAAATGGGACAGATCTGAGGGTCTCTGGCAGAAAGGGGTGGGACTGGGGCAAGTGCCAAGGCATGGTCCATTTGTTCATTCCTCACAAAGGATAACACCTCCCCAGCATGCACCCAGGGTGCGGGGCTGACATGGCAAGGGCTGGTTCCTCGCTATTTCTAGACGGCCTTGTGGAGCTAAGATTGAATGCGTTTCAGCATAGATGGCCACCACAAAACTGTACATTGGCTCCCTGCTGGCCTGGGCCAGGACCAAGGCAGCAGGGGCCGTTCCCTTACTGATTTCAGATTTGCTTTGCGGGACACATGAAACCACTTCGTGGGCTGCATCCGGCCCCTGGGCCTTGTGTTTGACATGTCTGTCCTAAGGCAAAGAAATTTTGGTTTAAGATCCATTTATGGCTAGAAAAAATGACTAAAATACAGATAGAATTTAAGCCAGAACTGTTTTTGTTAGGAATATTAGGACTTAATTATGGAAAAGAGAATGAATATTTAATATTACATGTATTGACAGCTGCAAGAATAGTATTTGCCCAATTTTGGAAAAATGAAAACCTACCACCTGACCAGATTATAATCATGAAAATCTTAGAATGTGCAGAAATGGGTAGATTAACTTTAGAGATAAGAGCAAGAAGATTCAGTTTATTTTAAAACAGATTTGCTTTTATTGAACTTGGTTAATTTTTGCTATTTATTTAAGTGGTTTGAAGACAATATTTTACTTGGTATAGGGTTAATTCTAAATTTTGTTCTCATATTAAAATTAGTGTACTGCAGTGAATTCCTTAATGCAGGATCCTGATTCCTGAGGAGGTTCGAAGCTAGTTTGGATGGTAGTCATAACAGGATTGAATAAATGATATATCTGGCCCTTATACAATCATTTGTGTTTTAAAATGGTAAACACACTGGGGTGAGGAATGATGTCACGCTTCAAATCACCTGACTTGTATAGTCACGCCAAACATTATGGTACAATCATGTAATTTACATAATAACTTTAGGATATGCATGTTGTCATTTTACATCATGATTGCTGCTCTATTGCTATGTTCCAAAAAGCTTACTTCCCAGTAGAAAGGAACATATGTAGTTGCTTTATTATAAAATGTAATGGACATCTAACTAGGAAATTAACCATCATTTAGTGACTGCCTCATAGCGTCCCTTCACAGTTACAGTGGTGATGAAAAAATAACTTAACAATCAATCCTTTCATCTACAATCTGTAAAATAAAGAAAGCTGAAGTAAAGTTTGTAAGCACAGTTGTGTTTTCACTTATGACCACTTTGCTTAATGACCAAGTTGCTGATCCCAATTGTGATTACTAAATAGGAATTGCCAGTAGGGCTGTTCCCAACGGAAACACTGAGAAACCATAATTGAGTAACATCTCAATACTAGGATTAAGTGTTCAAAGAATTTGGATGCCTCATTTCAAATTAGCCATTAAAGGAGAATATTTGTAGTTCAGGGTTGACATGAACTTTGTGTTCTCTGAGCTTGGTTTTTTTCTTGCAGACGTTTCATTACCCAAACTGGATAACATACTAGTAATCTAGCTTTGATAATGTTACCTAGTTTGGGTAATGAAACATCTGCAAGAAAACAACCAAGCTCAGAGAGCACCAAGGACCCCTCATTTCAAATTAGGTCAGTTGAACTGCAGTGTATTCTCCATTTTTGTAACTGCATCTTAATCACGTTAAGCTTGCTCTGGCCAGAAGCAGCATAGGCAACAAGTAGATAGTACATAAAATATGTTTGCAAAGTTCAGCAGAATTTCTGTTTGGGTTTAGTAGTTAAAAGGAAAGAATGCTTTCCTTTCAATCCCTGCCTCTCTCTTCAAAAAACTCAACAAGCAGTTCACACTTAGGTAAACAAGTTCACACAATTCTTAGGTAACCCTAATCTTTGTATCAGCCTAAGATAAATATATATCGTTTGCAAAAAAAAAAAGTGGTTCAGGTAGGTCATGATGAATTTAAATAATACAGTATTTGATTTAGTGCAAATTATAAATTGATATCAGGTTGCATTTAATATGACCCAAGATTCAGTTCATGCATAGCTTGTGTGAGAGTAATTCAGGTTAGAACATGCACAGTTGTACTTGTGGCTTTAGGCATTGATAATATTAGTGTGCACAAAATAGGAGAAAAGGAAGATTCCGTCAGAAGAAAATATTATGAGTCTAAAAAAAGAGGCTTCTTATTGCTGAAAACTCACAACTTTTACTGTAGTATTTCATTAATGTACATAAAAATTGCTTATTGCCTATTTCTGAGCTAGAACCAATCATCTTTTCCATAGAAATATCACTTTCAATAGTGCACATTCAAATAATGCAACACTTTCATGGGATTCATTAACCATGCTAATCAAGACCTACCTGGGTATCTCTTTCACCCCCACCCAACTCCAGCCCATTCTGTCAATAGATCCTTCTCCAGTCAGGCCCAACCCAGCCATTGGCACAACAAATTGCAATGTGATTTCTTTCACTTCATTTGTAACATTGTTAGCTTTGTAGCAAACAGCAAATTTTGGCTAATGTGGACTGAAATAGTGACATATTTTAAAATGGAATCCCAGCAAAACAGATTGCGTTAATAACGCTTAGAAATCTCTTAGACGGCAGTGTCTGCAGTTAATCTTTCCCACTGGTGCATGTCTTTGAATTAAAGCAATTTCTCTGAAAAAGTAAGTTATGATTGTAATGTGATTAATATCAGATGACATCCCTAGAAGACAATGCCATAACACAACTATAGTCTTTCTGTGAAATTTTACCATGAAATAAAGACTGGTTGTCAAGAAAAATGAAGTTGTATGTAGGGATTTAAATGTATGTAATAATACCCTGAAATGTTTTTTCTTAAGGAATTAATTGAGGGTGATTTTAATCCACATTTTTCTTGCAGAGACACAACATTATTGCAGTGAATAGCACAGTCTTTGACAGAACTGGGACTATTATTTTATATCTTCCTGAGGATTGCGCCGCAGGAAATCTCTGTGCCTCCAGTGCAGTCAATTCTATATTTGCAGATTGAGATGTGTTTGAATATTAGTATTTGAAGATTTTATACCAAGACAACTTAAGAACCTCTTTTTATCCTGAGAGGTCTTTGGTTAAAGTTGGACCTAGATTCAATGTCTGAAAAAAAATTGAGCTTGGAAGAAAAGCTATGTCACATTGTGGTGTGACTGATGAGTATGTGTGGGGTTTTATTTTTAATGTTTTTTGTTCAGATTTAGATTAAATTGTTTTATATATATGTTGTGAGCCACTCCGAGTCTTCGGAGAGGAGTGGCATACAAATCCGAATAAAATAAATAAGTAAATGTCTGGTGTTGAGGGTTGATGGTAACTAGTTTTAACTGATGGTTTCTAAAGAAAACGGTGCTGAGGAAGTCATTGGTCAGTTATGACTAGCATCTTTGCCATCTATTGTTGGATGTACCTTTTGACTTCAGTTTCCTTACGGAATACAATTAAAATACAATTTTAATACGGAATACAATTAAAATACAATTTTTATCCTTTTTATATAATTGAAGGGATTTGGCTTATTTTCAGCAACATTTTAATTGCATTTCTTGCAAGGCATATATAAAATAAGTTGGGGAAAAGTAATGTTATCCCTTATTTACTTGGTAAACTTACACTTTGGGATAATCTCAATTTGAAAATGTTAGATAACTTTTGTTAAAGACTTGAGCAAATACAGGTATTAATGCTGTGGATCAGCATCTTGCTAATCCAGTCTTCACATTATTTTCATTATTGTAAAAGGAATCCGTATTGCCCAAAAAAGTAAATGGCAGTGGTACAATACATTTAAATAATTCTGATTTCATTATTTGATCCAGATGAATTATCTGCATCTAAAACCCATGGAGTATTGTTGATGTAGTAATCTGTTTTAATGATTTTACATCTACATTACAATTAGTAAATAGCTAAAGAGCATTAGTAAAGTAGATATTAAATATTTGCACAAACTCTGGAATAAAGTATTGGAATACATTGTATAGTTAATCATTTTTAATTATTAAGAGTTCTAAGGAATACAGGGCATAATCAGTTAAAATTTTGCTCCTGCTGAAGACCAAGCAAAATATGAAATGTAGTTCTTAAAATTATTTATTGTGCTTTTTAGACAGTGTGACTACCTCATTATAATATTTTTAAAATTAATTAATTAATTTGTGTAGATGGTGTAATTTTCTATCAGAGAGACTGATCAGTATTAATTTGTGTGATTAAAACTGTTCACTGTGTGGGTTTTTAAATACTGGATTTTTATATAAAGACTGCAATTTTTGTTTCTCTGTACAATTCTGTTTATTATGCTGGCTCTGTGTTAACAATTAAGATAGTATAACCAATCTCTATGAGTTAGCTCTGGGTTTTTCTCAACTTACGCTTAACTCCAGGGTGAACATGAATATGCCTGCCACAGCAGCCTTTGTTGTTGTTGTTGTTGTTGTTATGTTTTCATGATCCTGCTTATATCTTGTTCCCAATTAAAGTTTTCCTTTGCTCTTCTGTTGTTAAGCTAGTACTTTCTCCTTTAAGCAGGCAACAAGCAGTGGCAGTTTTGCTGCGAGTATAATCTCACACAGAAAAAGAATGTGAACACATTGACTTTATGGTATAACTCTTTGTGGATAACTGCATTCCATTTGAACAAATCCATACAATACACTTGTTCCAAATACAAGTAAGTTTTAATATGTCTAAAATGGTTGGGCTAGCCATCTGTTAAAACTTGCTTCTTTCCCCAGCCTCTCCCTATCCCATTTCATTCTAAAGACAATGATTGGCAGATATTTTTTCCAATTGGTGGAAAGGGAGAGGACATAGCCAAAGAATACATCAACCCTAGTTCTTAATGTTCTTGTACACACAAATACGTACAGGGCCATTTCTGGCATGGAGTTTGTGACAGGTTAAGGATCATCAATGGAGGAACTAATTCTAGGCTGGTATAATTTTCTGATAGCTCAAGAATTGTACTTTACCTTAGCCCAGAGGAAGAGCCCTCCACTGGGTATTGTGAAGTAATTTATGGTACAGTTCCCATTACTGCCACTGGAGGGAGCATGAGAAATTCCGGGATAAAATAAAATAAAATACAAAAAATTAAAAAATGCTGGACTGGCATCAATTTATTAATAACAACTTAATAATAATAAATAGGCAATTGCAACAAGAAGCCACAGAACTAGAATTTGTTAACATATTTCTTATAGTTTAGGGTGTGTTTCTGTACAGTGGTACCTTGGTACTCAAATGCTTTGAAACTCATCGAATTTGGTACTCAGTGCATTCTGATGGTGAAAATTTTGTCCTGGTATTCATAGTTTGTATAGTATTCAATGCCCAACCTAGAACTTGTCGATGTTGGATGGCTTGTGACTCACTACGTTATTCCTTATGGAAAAAGTTTGGTATTCATCGTTTTTTGTACTAATTGCACCTCCTGGAACCAATTGACGACGAGTGCAGAGGTACCACTGTATTTTCCCAAATATAAAGTCTAGTTTAGTAGCAGTGGTTCCATTTTCATGATTTCTATGGTAATGGTTCACAGCTCAACTGTCAAAATGCATTAAATCCATTC
The DNA here is from genome assembly GCA_034064705.1 of Bothrops alternatus. Classification (NCBI taxonomy): domain Eukaryota; kingdom Metazoa; phylum Chordata; class Lepidosauria; order Squamata; family Viperidae; genus Bothrops; species Bothrops alternatus. The sequence goes on along the minus strand of JARGCV010000007.1, from coordinate 42,752,883 downwards.
TTTACTTTTCAAAGTACCCGCTTGGCTACCCTTATGGTTCCATTACCTTTTTGCATGTGGTCTAGGGGAAAGCACACTGTCCCCAATACTATCAACATACTGTGACCAAGGGGGAAACGGGACAAGGCAGGAATTGACCATATGATGCGAATCCATAAAAAAGTTGGAGAAACTGTCTGATCCAGTAGTGAATGTGTAAATTGGAATTTAACCTAGGACATGTGGATTAGAACACAAGTGATCTCATAAGATGATTGCTGCTTCTCCATTTTAGTTCTCCGTCAGCAACCAAAAATTAAGAGTCCATAAAATAGCTGTGGTAAAGAAATCATTAAGAAGCTAAATGATGTAAAATATTTCATTACTGTAATTGAAAGCTGCCGTTGAAATAAGATATATAAGGACAAAACATCTTTGTAGGAATTTCCCAACCCACTAACTAACTCTTCACTGTGCAAGCAGGACTCTGGTTCAAATAGTTTAATTACTGTGACATCCTGTGCAGATATAAGGTGGAATCTGTATTTACATATATTAATGAATTCATATTTCTGTCTATTTGAACGGGTCCGTTTCCTATTATCGGAGGTATGCAAAGAAAAGGAGGCAGACAGAAATGAAAATGGCCATCTAATTGATTTGAAATTAATTTAGCAGTTTGAAACTTAAAGTCCACTAATATAATTCAGATTCTAATAGCAAGCCTAAAAATGGGAGTTTCATCCAGCAACAAAAGATATGATTAGATTCCTTGAATTAAATGAAACCTAGAAGCATGGAAACTTGCCCTTTGCTGGTCTGAGAACCAACATTAACTTAAAGATAGTAATAGCCTATTATTATTCAGATTCTAGAAGTTATTTTTATTCTGTATTCAGCTGTATTTGTTTGATGAACAACTATCAAAAGATTCCCCAAAACTGGTGCAGTAAAATGGTCAACTCTTTCTCCAGCATGGTGGATATAGAATCCACTTGATTGGGTTATTTCAGCCTTCCTGCTCAGAGAGACTAAGTCAGAGCTTTAGTCACGCTTCCCTTTGGGTGTGTCTTCCCAGTTTTGACTTAGTCTTAGGCTCAGCAGAACGCAGGTTTTTTTTTGGCTCCATAGGTTTTTTTCCTTTAAATTAGATTTAATTGGTTTTTTCTCAAAAAATATTTTTTCAAATTATCTAAATTTTAAACGGTTCTGGTTTTGGCTATTTAGGCAAGGACTCTGTCCTTTTTGAGGATCGGAGCCCTGTTGGGCTTTGAAAGGGCTCTGCTCCCCCCCTTTCCGGCTTTTAGGCCTCTTCAAGCCGGATCCTCGGGTACTTCCCATACCCGATCCAGGCTGCTTCCCGCGATCGCGGCCCTCCGCTGCCTTTTTTATTTTTTATTTTTATTTTTTATTTATTATTAAATTTCTATACCGCCCCTCTCCTGAAGGACTCGGGGCGGTGTACAGCCTTAAAATTTAAAAAACATATAAATGTACAAAATTAAAATATTTAAAAATAAATTAAACAAATTAGGCCATAAAATCCCATATAAAACCCAATATATGCAAATCATAAAATCCTAAAAATTACCGGTGTTTTCTTCAGAGATCTTCACTCCGCAGCAGGAGAATTGCAACGCAGTTTTCAGGCGACGGCCTTTTCCCTCTGGATTTCGGCGGAGCCTTCTCCCAAACCGCAAGTTTCTCTCGACCAGGGGGGGGGAAGCGGGCGTTTCCATTTAACAGCCCTGGCCTGAAATTCGTCTTCCTTCTCCCTTTTGGTTGCCCTTGTTGTGGGGAGATACGGGAGTCGCGGCCGCCATTTTGACCGCATGGTCACCAGGCGGTCGCCATTTTGAGAGGCCCATAGGTGGACGCCATTTTGGGCCCTTAGGTGTCCAAGGCCTACTAGGCCGATAAATTTCTTACAGTGTGCCTTGACTTGTGCTGACAAGTCTGAAAGGGGGGATTTTTTCTGTATTCAGTTAAAACTGTTTGAGAGGCATAGGCAGACACCTCTTGACCTCTAGAGTACTTCAGGCCGGCTAGACCGGATTCTTGTTGTTTGGCTAGGCCCTTGCTGACAGGACAGATCGGATTTACCCATATATATGTGGCTATATTATTGAAAAGAATTAAATAAGGCATAATTATTATAATAATTGTTGATTAAGGAACAATAGTTAGTGGATTGGTATTGGATACAGGTCTCCAGACCCGCGATTGGAGTGGGGAGTTTGCTTGACCACCTGTTTCTGTTAGCTGTGGCCTTTAGCCACCGGGCCTATTCAGACAGGATTAGACTGCTGTCTGACTGTCCCTGCCATTGCCAAGGCTCAGTGTGAGGATCGGTTGCGCTCCATCTCTGACCTTGATCTGCGTGCTTGGGTTCCCCCCACCTCTAGATAACCTTGGACGGCTCTATCTAGATGGCAATGGCAGACAGCCCTTCGCCTCAGCCAACACAAGTCTCTGGTGCACCCCCTGCACAGCCAAAGCGCAGATCTACTGAATTGGAGGCAGGGGGGAAGAAAAAGACCAAAACCAAACATTTGTCTACTAAGGAGACTTCAAAAGCAGCTGAGCGAGAGGCCTCGAGGAGACATCAGGCACTGGAGAGGGAATTCTCCAAAGCACAGCGGCTCCTATCCAGTGGGGCTGAAGCGGTTCCCCCTGCCCCACTGGATACTTCCTCCCTGGAGCCTCCTTTTACTCCTGTGCAACAAGCCTTGTGGATCAGTTCTCCTCTGGGGGTAACCGAACAGGTTGGTCCGCTCACTCCTCTTCACCTTCCATACATCAGAGCCCTGTGGTTGCTCATGCTCCAATGGTGGTTGGGGCTGCTCCCAGGGATCAGGGGGAAATGTGGTCTCACAGCCAATTTCAGGCATTTATGCATCATGCCTTTGTTCAATTCATGTCTTCCTCCAGGAGATCCCAGGTTCCTTCCCAACACTTGCCTCCCCCTCCCAGTCCTTCGGACATCTCTTAATCCTCCTCTCAATTAGGGATGGGAGAGTCCATGGATCTGGCCATAGCCGACACGCCCATGTCAGAGGATGAGGAGGCAGCACCAGAACAGGCCTCTGCCTCGGGTCTGTTTGACCCTTCCCTCTTCAAATCCCTTCTCATGAAGGCTTGCAACACCACCAACCTGACCTCAGTTCAGGAGGAGAAGCCTTCTACCTCCGCCGAACAGGAGTCTAATCCTTTATTTGCGGTGAAGGTTATTGAACTAAAACAGATTCCTTGCCCACTGGTTTTTCGGGATGCAGTGGAGACTCAGTGGTCCTCTCTGGCCTCCGCTCCAAAGGAAAGCAGTATGGAAAAGAAGCTGTACAATGTTTCTCCTTCTTTCGCTTCTTTATTGGAGGTTCCATCTGTTGATTCCCCTTTAATTTCTCTGTTTTCTACTTCCGCCTCTCCAGGCGACACTGCAGAGGCTCTCAAGGCGGAGGACAAGAAGTTTGAGTTCTCCTTTAGATGAGCTCATCAGGCCTCAGGGTTGGCCATAAAGTCTGCGACATCTGCCTCATTCTTCGCCAGGGCAGCCATCATGTGGCTTCGCGACCTTCAGGCCTCGGTTCCCCCAGATCAGGTCAGAGTACACCAGTACATGGCCGATGCGTCTCTACATTCGGCCAAGTGTTCGGCCAGATCCATTGCCGCCACAGTGGCCTCTCATAGACTACTGTGGCGGAGGACATGAAGTTTGAGTTCTCCTTTAGACGAGCTCATCAGGCCTCAGGGTTGGCCATAAAGTCTGCGACATCTGCCTCATTCTTCGCCAGGGCAGCCATCATGTGGCTTCGCGACCTTCAGGCCTCGGTTCCCCCGGATCAGGTCAGAGTACACCAGTACATGGCCAATGCGTCTCTACATTTGGCCAAGTGTTTGGCCAGATCCATTGCCGCCACAGTGGCCTCTCATAGACTACTGTGGTTAAAACAATGGAGAACCGATCTAAAGGCAAAATGGCGTCTTTCCACTGCCAAGTACGTCGGCAAGGACCTGTTTGGCCCAATTCTCGATCCTTTTGTGGTCGAGGGTAAGGACAAGCGCAAGGTCATGGTTCACCCCTCTAAGAAGTCTGACAGACGCCCTCAGCAGGAGTTCCGCAGGCAGTCCTTCCACCCTTCTGGTTCTTGGGAATGGCGACAGCCCTTTCGGGCAGGGCAGCCCTGGGATTGGCCCAGGGGATCACATTCCTTTCCTCAGAGACAGGATCGTCAACAGGACCGCCTGAACAGTGGAGCCAGGGGTCAGTCACAGGCCAAACATCCCTTCAGAGGTTCAGGAGGTCGTCCCTACAGATGCTCCAAGTGACGCCAATGGGGACATCCCAATAGGGGGACGCCTGGAACAGTTTTGCCAGGTCTGGGAGAAGACCACCTCCGACTCTTGGGTCAGAGACACCATCAGATGGGGTCTGGCTCTCGAGTTTCAGTCACTTCCCCTCGACCACTTCCTACAGTGTCCGGTATCGTGAAACCCCTCAAAAGCACGATTGGTCACCTCTGCCATCATGCACCTTCTAGAGATCAGGGCCATAGAGGCAGTCCCATGGGATAAAATTGGCAAAGGTTTCTACTCCATCCTGTTCGTGGTCCCCAAATCATCAGGAGGATGGAGGGCGATACTGGACCTAAAAGGCCTGAACCGATTTCTGGTTTATAGACTGTTCAAAATGCAGACCCTAAAGTCCATCCTGGCCGGCATCAGGAAGGGAGATTTTCTCTCCTACATAGATCTCACGGAGGCTTATCTCCATATCCCAATTTCCCAGGAGCACCGCAGGTTCCTGCACTTCTGTTACGCACACCGGCATTATCAATACAGGGCTCTTCCGTTTGGCCTGTCTTCGGCTCCAAGGGTTTTCACGAAGGTCCTGGCAGTGTCGGCGGCCCACCTGCGGATGAAGCTGGTGCGCATACAGTGTTACCTAGACGACATCCTTGTCCAGGCCCGGTCCCTACGATTAGCAAGGTCAGATCTGGCTACCACCATTCAAGTCCTACAGGATCATGGCTTTTCTGTGAATTTCAAAAAAAAAAGTCACAGAGTTCCCACAAAGCGGCTCCTCCATCTAGGAGCCCTGATAGACTCCGACCTTTGCAGGGTCTACCTCTCCCTGGAACGCCGGGTCAGCATCCGGAAATTAATATCCCAGATTCGGGGGGGCAAGGATGGTTCCTCTGGTCCAACGGTCCCAGCTCCTGGGGGAGTATGGTATCTTGCATGGGGATAGTCCCATGGGCAAGACTGCACTTGAGGAACCTTCAGTGATTCCTTCTCCCCTTTCAGAAACGGAACCTCAGTGCCTCCACCAGGAGGGTCCAGGTTCCACCTCACATTCTCTCATCCCTCCAGTGGTGGACTTCTGCAGCGATGTCCAAGGGCACCATCTTCAAGGAGCCCTCCAGGCTCATCCTGACCACAGATGCTAGTCTGTTCGGCTGGGGGGCCCACCTTCAGAACCATTTGGCATAGGAACGATGGTCCAGGGTGGACCTCAAACAAAACATAAACTGGCTGGAACTCAGGGTGATTCATTTGATTCTCCTTCATTTTTCCTCCCTAGTGTCAGGGAAGCACGTGTTGATCCTGATGGACAACGTGGCAGCCAAGGCTCACGTCAACAAACAGGGAGGGACACATTCCCGGGCTCTCCAGCAGGAGGCCTTGGAACTAGGGTTATGGGCAGAGGCCAACTTGGGCTCAATCAGAGCAGAACACATCTCGGGAGAGGCAAACCGACAGGCAGACTCCCTGAGCAGGGCGATTGTGGACCACTCGGAGTGGCGCCTGGACCCGAGACTGTTCAAGATGATCGCGAGCAGGTTCGGCAGGCCATGCCTGGATCTGTTTGCCTCCACGTCCAATGCCCAGCTCCCCAGATTCTTCACCAGATATCCGGCAAGGGGGGCTGAGGGGACGGACGCTCTCCGGTGCAAGTGGCCGGAGGGTCTGTTTTATGCCTTCCCTCCCCTTCCCCTATTACAGGTCACCATTCGCAGGCTGATCCTGGAGCAGGCGGAAGTAATATTGGTTGCTCCATATTGGCTGCGACGCCCGTGGTTTGCAGATCTAGTGGATCTGTCCCTGTCTCCTCCGTGGAGGTTTCCTCCGGACCGAGTAGCTCTCAGCCAGGGGGAGCTCCAGCACCCAGACCCCCAGTGGCTTCAATTAGCCGCTTGGCACTTGAACGGGAGAGTCTAGCTAAACAGGCCTATTCCTCAGGGGTGATCTCTATGATTCAGGCTTCTAGACGCCCTTCGACAAACCGGGTCTATGATGCCATGTGGAGAAACTTCTGCCAGTGGTGCATCTCACACAAATTGGACCCCCCTTTCAGTACAGTCCCTAATATTTTAGATTATTTGTTGGAGGGCATTTCCAAGAGCCTGTCCACTATCACCATCCGTAGGCAGGTTGCGGCCTTGTCCTCGGTCCTCACTTGTGACAATCTGGGCCCGCTTTCACATCGCCCAGCTATCTCCGCCTTTCTCAAAGGGGCGGCCAATTCTAGTCCTCCCTCAGTACATCTTGGGATGTACCTACTGTGTTGCAGGCCTTAACCACCACTCCTTTCGAGCCTCTCCAGTCTTGCTCTCTGCATTTTCTCTCCTTGAAGGTTGCCTTCTTAGTTGCAATCACTTCGGCCAGAAGGATTTCGGAATTGGCCGCCCTCTCAGTCAGAGATGATCTCTGTACCTTTCATGAGGACAGAGTGATCCTTAGATTAGACCCCTCTTTTATTTTCAGGGTGAACACCGGTTTTCATAGATCATTGGATTTAGTTTTGCCAAGTTTCTGTCCAAATCCTTCTCACCGTCTAGAACGCCAGTGGTACAAGCTAGATGTACGCAGGGCTCTGCGTCTTTACATAAAGCATACTTCGACCTTTCGCAAGTCGGAGGCCCTGTTTGTCTCTTTTCAGTCCTCTGCCATGGGCAGGAAGGTCTCTTCTTCCACCATTGGCAGGTGGATCAGGGCTTGCATTGCTAGGGCCTACGCGTCCCAGTCACTTCCGGTCCCGTTTCGTATCACAGCTCACTCCACACGCAGCGCAGCGACCTCTGCAGCCTGGTCTACCCAGGCCACTGTGGAGGAGATTTGCAGGGTGGCATCTTGGTCGTCTCCATCATCTTTCATTACACACTATAAGATCGATAGGTTTGCCGCGGCGGACGACGCATTTGGCAGATGGGTTCTTCAACAGGGCGTTTCCTCTAGGGAGCCACCAGCCTAGACCTTCCCTCCCTTAGGGACATGGGGGGGCTTTGGTATGTCCCAATCAAGTGGATTCTACATCCACCATGCTGGAGAAGGGGCGTTGTCTTACCTGAACGCCTTTTCTCAGCATGGTGGTGTAGAATCCACACCCTCCCTTGGATAGTTGTCTAGGCTTGCGTATTGTCATTTTTTATTGTGTATTTTGGAGTCATTGCGTCAGACTTTGTCAGGATCCTTCGCCTCGTCAAAACTGGGAAGACACACCCAAAGGGAGGCGTGACTAAAGCTCTGACTTAGTCTCTCTGAGCAGGAAGGCTGAAATAACCCAATCACTGGATTCTACACCACCATGCTGAGAAAAGGTGTTCAGGTAAGACAACGCCCCTTTTGCCCTAATATAGTATTTGGGATAATAAGGATCATAATTCAAACTCTATAAGCTACATTGGCATCAATTTGCTTCCAGTTTGTTTGTTTGTTTAATGTATTCCAAGGGACTCCGGTGGCTTACAATGGTATAAAAGCATAGATCTAAAAACATTAAAAGCATTAAGATTAACAATAATTAAATACAATAAAATACTATTTATTTATTAAAATACTATTTATTACTTGTTCCGGGTACAATTCAAGGTGCCGGTGGTTACCTTTAAATTCCTTCCTGGCTTGGGACCATCTCTCTCCGATGGTATCCACCCATCCCATTAGATCTGGCAGAAGAGGCATACATTGAGCCCTGTCTGTGAGGGACTATTATCTGGCAGGATCCAGGACAAAGGCTTTTTCTATTATGGTACCTACCATCTGAACATCGTCATTCCTGGAGATCAGACTTGCCCAACCCTGCTGGCCTTTCAAAGGCCTCAAAGGACTAGTTTTGCCATCATGCCGGGAGCCCTGACGGTTTGGGTGAGCCTCTTTCTTGGCGTTGTTAATTGGGGTGATTGTTTAGTGCTATTGTTTGGCTGCTTTTTTATTTTATTTTATTATTGTTTTTATTCTGTTTTTATTGTTAGCTTCTCAGATTCTGGCGCCTGAGGTGGCGGCTATATATATATATGTATGTATGTATGTATGTATGTATGTATGTATGTATGTATGTATGTATGTATGTATATATATATATACAATGGTATTATATAATAAATTTGGTATTATATCAATGTTATATACTAGTTTGAGGTCTGAGAGATCCACAGTATGCTAAAGTATTTTTGATCAATAATATTTCATTTTTCTTTTGGAAGAAATATATGTTTTCTGCGGTTTTTGCGGGTGTTTGTATGTAGGTCTTTGGTTCTTCGGGTTTTCTCCCACGTAGAATTTGAAGTGTCTTGGCGACGTTTCGACGAATAAATAAATAAATAAATAATACATCATGGCCACCATCTTGATTTATTTGACTACACCTCACAGGCATCTCTGCCACCTACAATTGGATTACATTTTATTCTCATTGTTTGCAGTTATTTCAGACCCCTTCATTTGCTACTTCAGTGCCATCTCCGTTGTAGCATTCTGCAGTGGTTTATATTGTGCAGCACCGCACAGCAGATCTGACTTGACTGGGTAAAATAGTCCCCGAGCAAAAGCAACGCCTTGCATTGTCCTTATGATACAATGGTATAGTTATCGTGCTTTATGAAGTTCCTGTACGCTGCCCTGAATTAATTATTTTAATTGAAGGATAATTACATTCCCTCTCTCGATCTTCTTTGTCAAAGCAATCAGCATCATGCTTTCTGCCTTGCTACACTACAGTGATTTTATTGGTCTTGCCATTTCTGTAGAGCACAACAGGAAAATATCGGCTGGATTGTCCTGGCAACTGGGTGATAAATTTTTTTCCCCTGCCATCTAAAAATAAGAAATGCCATGAAAATATATTCATTTATCTTCTTGCCTTAAATTGCCAGAGGATGAGTTTTCTATACGCCTGGTGAAAAGTACCTTGCTATTCGGTTTAGCCTCATTTCCAAACAGAGCTCTGGGCGGGCCTCTCCCTGATGTTCACCTATGTATGTGCTTTCTAAGAGCCTTTTCAAATAATACCCTATTCTCCCTACTCCCATATTTTAAAAATCATTTTCCTTTTTGAAAAGAATTCCAAATTTGTAACTTGTTCAATCTTCTGCGGTATATTTATTACATTCATGCGAGGCAGAATAGAAAATTGTATCTATAGGCAGGAGAAGAACCCTCCTGTTCCGGGCTGGCAGAGTTTCCAGGCCCTTAAGCACAAATTAGCAGTTCAGCATCCCTACAGGGCATTAGGCAAGGCACACGTCAGAATAAGTAGAGCCAGGCACTGTCATTATATTGTGAATATTTTCCAGAGGGATAAGACATTTTAATGTGGCAACGAAAACAGCAGACGCTTGTGTCGCCTGGAAGACCAAATTTATTGTGGGAAAGCCTTTTACAAAGTAGCATTCATGGCGATTTCATTAATTTTTCAGATTGCACACAATTCTTTACTGTTGATGGTGGGGCTTTGTAACCACTTCCATATAGCAGACGTTTGGGATTCTTTAACCAAGAAGTGATTTACAAAATGCTTTTTTTTTATTGGACTTAGTTCCTCCTACTTCCTTCAGTCCATTAACACCAGCAGGAGCATCCTATAAATCACCCTTTCTGTATGCTCTCTTCCCACACAATTATACATCAGCTAATTTGAAATCGTCCAGCTACAGAGTTTTCTGCCAGCAACCTACATCATCAGAGGGCTAGTAGAGTTCAGATGTTAGCCCAGTTCTTTGATTTCCTGTGGTTAGGGCTGGATCTCAATGTGGGTGGTCCATCTCGGTTAGATTACAAGTATAGGTGAGTGAAGTGGGTTATGAATTCATCCCGGAAGTGCTACATGAGAGAAAGAACCAGATGTACATGGAAACCTAGGGTGGGCCGATTACAAACAGAATCAGTATTCAAGAGGATAGAGCCAATCTAAAAGCATATTTGGAAACAGATGTGAGAGGCAAGGAAGCAGCAGTTTTATTTCATCAAATTCAGACTAAAATGGACTAGGCTGTCAGTTGAAAGTGGAAATCACACTGCCTACTAAGAGTGCTAGCTTCAGGATTTGGGGATCTTTAATACTAGAAGGTTTCCTTCCCATTAATCATTCCTTTCATCCTCTTTGTCCATGCCAAAAGGAAAGATTTTATTTTTTATTTATTTTATTTATTTTAATTAGATTTTTTATGCCGCTCCTCTCCAAAGGACTCGGAGCGGCTAACAACATGAACAAAAAACAACATCACAGCATTTAAAAACCAAAAACCAAATCGACAAAGCATTTAAAAGACCCCCCAAACACATTCATCATTCACACACAGTCAACAATCATCCCCAGGCCTGCCGGCATAAATAGGTTTTTAGATTCTTCCGGAAGGCCTGGAGAGTGGGGGGAAACGCGGACTTCAGGCGGCAGTTGGTTCCAGAGGGTGGGCGCCACAACAGAGAAGGCCCTCCCCCTAGGACCCGCCAGACAGCATTGTTTCGCTGACGGGACCTGGAGGAAGCCGACCCTGTGCGCTCTCACCGGTCGAAGGGAAGTATGTGGCAGAAGGCGGTCCCATAAGTATCCTGGTCCCATGCCATGAAGGGCTTTAAAGGTAATAACCAACACTTTGAATTGCGCTCGGAGACCGATAGGCAGCCAATGCAGCATGCGGAGAGTTGACGAAATGTGGGCACGACGGGGCAGGCCCACAACCGCTCGCGCAGCTGCATTTTGCACTAATTGTAGTCTCCGAACACTCTTCAAGGGTAGCCCCATATAGAGAGCATTGCAGTAGTCAATCCTCGAAGTGACAAGGGCATGTGTGACTGTGAGTAGAGACTCCCGATCCAAATAAGGGCACAACTGGTGAACCAGGCGAACCTGGGCAAATGCCCCCCTTGCCTTGGTGACTTAGATGAAAGGAGAAGGAGCAATTTTGACTGCCCATTTTGCCCAGTCCCTCTGTGGTTCTGATGAACACAGTTTGATGGAAACACTCATGCCAGCAAAAAAATTGACGGGCAGGCCAAATATCCATCCTCCTTATTCTCCATCCTTTTCTTGTGCTGTTTATTATTCTAATTCATAGGATAAATTGCAGGGACAGCTATACAGGCATCCTTAACTTACAACAGTTCATTTAATGACCATTCAAAATTACAACAACACTAAAAAAAGTGACTTATGGCCATTTTTCACATGGCTATTGCAACATCCCAGTAGCCACATGATCAAAATTCAGATGCTTGGCAACTGACTCCTATTTATGACGTTTGCAGTGCCTTGGGGGTCATGTGATCAGCTTCTGCAACTTTTTGACAAGCCAAGACAACGGAGAAACCAGATTCACTTAACAACCGTGGCAAGAAAGGTCCTAAAATGGGGCAAAATTCACTTAACAAACGTTTCACTTAACAACAGTCAAGGACTACCTGTATGCTAGTCATCCAGTGTTTGCTCCCTTACTCCTTATCTTCACTGTAGGAGCAATTCAGGAATGTCCATCCAATTTGAGGCTATCGAAGAAGTCAAAATACTGCTTAAGTTCTTCCAGGAAGTCAAACTAGAAGAAGTTAAGAGACAAATCACCATTTTATCTCGAAAGCAAAATCCCTCAAAACTCGCTTCCCTGGCTGAGGACTGATTTCTACCAGGATCCCTCCAATTCTAGTCTAACAGACAGGCCTTGCTTTCAGAGGGTAATTGGGACTTGGGATTTCATTGCTAAAGGACATGGTCGTCAGGCGTGAAGTCATATGATCACACTGATTTATGATGGCAGTTCTGGCACTTCAAGTTGCCATCCTAAGGTGAAATCCTGCACAGTCACAGCGCTCCATGGTCAACTGATCACCATTTGTGGTTTCCTGCTGACTTCCACTCTGCTTTTGCACTGATGGTCACAAATGGAGATCGTGTGACTGTGGGACCTTCAACTTTATAATTGTGAGATAGTTGCTAAGCACTCAAACTATGATCACATAACTGGGGGGATTCTGAGATAGCTATAGTTACGAGGGTCCATCATAAGGACTCCTCATTCAGCATTATTGTAGCTTTGAATAGTCATTTGTCAAGTGAACATTAAAAACGGACAATAGGGGGTAATAAGGAGAAATTAGAATATCTGTTAACTGCAGAAGCCTTGTCATTGATATGAAAAAAATAAATTGAAGTGTGTTAATTGGTTTTGAGTATATCAGTGTTGCAATATCTCAGTGACAAAAAAGAATTGTCAAGCAACCTAGAGAATGAATGTTTAAAAACCAAGTAGCAGCATCTTTATGTTTTGATATTAGTTAGAAAAGATAATAGATTCATATTCTCACAATTACAATTTAAGTATTGTCCTATGTTCAAATGTCACCCACCAGTGCAACTTTACCTTCTTTATTAAGGTTAGTTTAAATCCCAAATGTTCTTGGGCTATCATTGTTGCTTCATCTATGATAATATTATTCCCAAAGATTTAAATCCATAAAGTTAAGATTCAATTTTTTAATATCATTAGCCATGCAGGATGGGAAAATATGTAGTAATAGATTAAGATCTTTTTATTTATATCTCTAATCCAGTGTTTCTCAACCTCACAACTTTAAGATGTGTAGACAGTAACTCCCAGAAATCACTAGCCAGCATAACTACCGTAGCTGGGGAATTCTGAGAGCCAAAGTTCACACACCTTAAAATTGCTGACATTAAGAAACATGGCTCTAATCTATTACCTCCTTCCTCTGGAGAAGCGCCACTGATTTCTAGGGGATATTCTAGAGGGGCATTCTCCCCTCATATTCCCCTTAGTGTCAGTTAAAACAAAAATCATGACAAATTATTTGCTTTATTGTTGATCCGTTCTTCCTGTGTGGTCCACCAGTGTCCACCAAGAAAAGTTTATGAAAGTGCATACTTTGTTTTGAAATCTGATCTGTTTTTCTCTTTTTCAGTCTTTACAAAGACTGGCCAAATGGACCAATTTACTTGTGAACCCTTTTAACAGTTACATTCTTACTGTGTGGGCAGAAGGATGTTTGTAAATGCCAGGCTGAATATTTAGCAAATTCCTGTCCTTACACGAGTCATTAATCAATGGTGAAAATGTTGCTATTTGGCTACTGAACTTTAGCTCCCAGACATGTTATTACTCATACTTTCTTTCTTTCTTGGCATTATTTCCGTGTGAATTCCCCTTTGAAAACTCTCATAAAGGTTTAAATGTATTAAAATGCATAGTTTGTTTTGGAAGCGTTTTAGCTGAGCTTGCAAACAATATTAACAGTCTCAACAAAAGTATTCATTTTGCTTTCGTGACGACAATTCAGAATTGAAAATAGCCTCTTGCCAGATTGTAAAAGGATTTCAGGATGTAACATTTAAGAAGAAAAGGGGACCTTTCAAAGTAATCATGTAGAAAATGTACAAAAATATCAAACTACCTTAAGCTCATAATAAGAATTTGGTTTCAGATCGTGCTTAATAAATATATAGGTTTCTGTATGTTTTTATTTCTTCTTTTCTTTGTTACTCATTCAGGCAGGGAATGCAACTAGTTGTTTTGAGTTAAATTATTTTTTTCCATTGTTAAAGAGAAATTATTCCAGAACATTCTGAAATAGGCTAGATTCCATAGATTAGACGTCTACTTCATCCTATGAGATGTGGCAGTCCAAAAATCTCTCCAGCATTATATATTCCCATTTGAGTGTCTAATCACAGACTAATGAAACATAGACTGGACGTGGAGCTGTAGTAATGTCAGAAGATGAGACTGTATAGTATGATCACATTTTTCAAAGAATAGTACAAGAACTTCACACAATCTTGGGAGACTCTTTGGTGTGTTTCTGGCACTGCCAGGGGAATATAAGAATCCTGGGAATTCATTAATCACCCCCAAAGTTTTGGGTTGGAGCTACCGTAGCCAGGTTGCAAAACCCTGGATGGCCATTAGAGGGTAGGAAAGACTTTGGGTTCTCAGCATCTCCTCACTTTCATCTGGGGGTTGTCCAAACCATTGCAGCCTAGATATGGTAGCCTTAATTATGGTGGCCTTGTTACAGCATGCAGACAGAAGCTAAAAAGCTAGAAATTTCAGGTCAGATAAGGAAAATGGATGTAGATTGCATGTCTGAACTGTGTAAGCAAATATGTAGTCACTTCAGACACCAAATTTCAAGAAAAAAACCCCACATATTAAGAAATTATGCTTTTCTGTGGAGATGAGGAAGCTGATGACAAGTTTTGCCTAGAGTGGTAGTTTCTAGCAGCTAATCTAGGGCCTGAGATGAAAATGGATAGTTTAATGAACAGTGGATACAATAGACGATGTACGTGATATCACCAAGTGGCCTATGACTTGTCAGCTGACTTTTTGTACACAGGTATAATATAATGCTTTTTCAAATGCCATAGACCTACGCTGAGAAAAAGCCTGACTGACTGACCGGGATACTTCTGGGCCTGCAACCTGATCCTTGGCAGCTAAACCTCACCATTCAAAGCATCTGCTTTAGGCTCTGCCCTGCTGTGTCACATGTTAAGGAGAGTGATGGGTGGCTATTCTTCCTGCTACTACCGGTAGGTGATTTCCATTGTTGTCAGGGAAATCCATTAACTGTTTTCTTTTAACTTTTAATTCCTTGCCTTGTTAACCAAGGCAGAAGAGAGTTTGGCAGTTGTGATAGTTCAGTTGATTCTGGCATACTCTTCTGCCAGCTCAAGCACTGGAAAATAGCACTTTAATGAAAGCATGAAATCAGAGTGTTCTCCTAACTCAGAGATGAGCAATCAGAGGCTGGATGCACCCTTGTCCCTTTTTTTGCAACTTATAATCCCTTTCCAACCAATGTGGTGGTATTTTTTTCTGCCAGTTTGAAGTGCAAACATATAAAACTGCAATTATTCCAAAAGAGATTCAACAGGTTTTTTTTTAAAAAAGTTATCCCTTTCCTCTTAAATGCTGTAGTGAACAAAAACAACCATGGGTGTTACACAATTTTCTCTTGTCCAGTTTGTTTCATCATCCCAACTTGTGAAGACCTTGCTTGTTTCTGGCCACAAGATTGTTACCCAACTCTGTCCCATAAAATTCAGATTGTATCTAAGCTTCAACACATCTAATGGATAGTTCTTTAACTATCTTTATTAATTAAGCTCTGTCTTCCTTGTCCTTCCCTTCCTTTATGGTAGGGATGAGACATTTTTGCCTAGATCAAGGGTCAAACTCCAAAAGTTAAAGTGTGGCAAGGACAATTCCAACTGTCCGTCCATTACCCTGGGGGGAGAAGTTTTGTCCCCCTCGGAGAGGGTTCGCAACTTGGGTGTTCTCCTCGATCCACAGCTAAGTTTGGAACATCATTTTTCGGCTGTGGTGAGGGGAGCATTCGCCCAGGTTCGCCTGGTGCGCCAGTTGCGGCCATATTTGGACTGGGAGTCACTTCTCACAGTCACCCATGCCCTTGTCACCTCGAGATTCGACTACTGTAATGCTCTCTACATGGGGCAACCTTTGAAGAATGTCCGGAGACTGCAGGTAGTCCAAAATGCGGCCGCACGAGCTGTCTTGGGTCTCCCAAGACATGCTCATATCACTCCAGCTCTCCGTGAGCTGCACTGGCTACCAATTGGTCTCCGAACACAATTCAAAGTGTTGGTTATGACCTATAAAGCCCTTTATGGCAATGGACCAGGATACTTGCGGGACCGTCTTCTGCTTCATGAATCCCAGCAACCGGTCAGGGCGCATAGGGTTGGCCTCCTATGGGTCCCGTCTGTTAAACAATGCCATCTGGCGGGACCTAGGGCAAGGGCCTTCTCCGTTGCTGCCCCATCCCTCTGGAACCAGCTTCCCTCAGAGGTTCGTACTGCTTCCTCCCTCCTAGCTTTCCGGAAAGTGCTGAAGACACATCTATGCCGACAGGCTTGGGGCATATGAGCTGTGCTCTTCCCCTCGGCCCTAAGAGTGTCCCGCCATCTGTGGCTGTGAATTGATTGTGTTTGTATGTGGTATGAGTGTGGTTAATTTTAAATTTGTTGTTGTATGTTGTTGTGAGCCGCCCTGGGTCTTCCGAGAAGGGCGGCATATAAATGTGAATATTAAATTAAATTAAATTAAATTAAAAACTAAATTTGATTTCATTTTATTAAGTTTAAATCCAATTCATATTAAATATATAATTTTATGAATGTATTGTCTATTTTCCTTCTGGGCATATTAAAAATTACAATTTGATAATAATAAGGATTCTGATGATGTTCTCAAGCATTTCAAGAGCTGCAGGTTCTATGTCAAAATTTCAAAGTTTCGTGGGGCAGGAACCAATCAGTTAGTGCTCTGAAAAGCAACATGGCCACTGGTGGCATTATATGAGCATCAATACAGAATTGATAGCGACGTTTGAAAACTCTAAAAGGTAGCTTGAGAGATCTAGAGATTTTGTGTTCTCAGTGGTAAGCTTCTATGATATTGATCAGATTGATAAATGTGGGAGATTGTGGTAAGACTGGAAAAAGAATGGAAGGGAGAGAGGTTCTAATCAAGAGACAGCGAACAAGTCAGTGAAGAAATGATATCGATGATATGGTTCCGGCTAATGAAACACTTCAAAGAACTTCCAGGCATTGATTTCCCTAAAAGTCTTTTATTGTTTACAAAATGTCGGCACAGGCATAACAAAGTTTATGCTAAGATCTAAGTTCTCTTCCTCTGAGCAGTTAAATTATCAGCAGGTTCCCTCCCTGAACTAGCCCTCATGTATAAGCAGCAACTTAGCTCAAGGTAGTAAAAAAAAAATAATAATCTACAAAGAAGCATTATTCAAAGAGTCTCTGCCTTAAACAGTGTTTTTTTAAACATCATTTGAACTCAATCTGAATTTGAATTCAACTTATTTTCCAAAGCACCGGAAGGCAAGGCAAGAAAAAAATGGATGGAAACTAATCAAGGAGAGAAGCAACCTGGAATTAAGGAGAAACTTCCTAATGGTGAGAACAATTAACCAGTGGAACAGCTTGCCTTCAGAAGTTGTGGGTGCTTCATCATTGGAGGTTTCTAAGAAAAGACTGGACTGCCACCTGTCTGAAATGGAGGGGGGGTCTCCTGCTTGAGCAGGGGGTTGAAGACTTCCGAGATCCCTTCCAGCTCTATTCTGATTGATTAATGGCAGGGGAATTCTGGGAGCTGAAGTTCAGACACCTTTACGTTGCCAAGTTGAAAAACACTGACCTTAATGAACTCAATATAAAAGAAAATGGCAAGTTCCTCTGACAAAGAGTCTGTATTTACCCTGGACTAGCATTAAAGAGACTTTATTGAAATCTGTGCAGTTCCTGCTTCCTCGAAATTGTCCAGCTGCACGGGGGCTCGACAAACATAGACATCCCTAAGGAGGAATCTGTCATTTGTGGTAGCAAGGACATTTGCCATGGAAAAACTGCCATTTGGAATGTAAAGTATGCAGCAAAAATGTGTGTTTATATCAAAGTGTGGGTGTGGACAAGGAAATCTTGGTTGCCATAGTTTCCTAAAAAAAACAACCCACTGCATGTTTACAAACACATACCGTATATATCTGTTCCAGTTTAACAACACTTTCCACTCCAGATATTCTTGCTGCATAATGCATCAATTGGTTCTTGAAGACAGGCAGTGCATCAGAGCGCAGGGGTCTCCAGTTCCTAGCACCAGAAGTGTGGCAGGAAAAGCAGCCCACTAGCTTGAGGGTGATAACATTAAAGCCCCCTCCCATATCTCCAGAGTAAAGTCTCCAGAGTAAAAAATGAAGAGCACTGCAGCATACAACCAAAACATTGATGATGTTACTTAGTTTGGGCAATGAAACATATGCAAGAAAACAACCAACCTCAGAGAGCACCAGGAACCCCCAAAACACATTTATCAAGCTAAAAGCGGGGTGGAGGGGAGCTTCTATTGTGAAACAGAGCCATGGGGACTTGTTCCATCACAAACTCCCCTGGAAATCTGTATCTCTGAAATATTATTCACAAAATGTATTAGATTTTTACAATTATAAAGCCACCCAGTTCCCCGTCCCTGCCACAGGTTTGCACTACTGATAGTGAGTCACAGGTAATGGTTCCTAGGCCAACTGCAATGGGGTGGGGGCAGAAGGCAAAAAAAAGGTCAAATCAATACAGTGGGCCACAACCATGTCCTTCAAATGCCACCCCATTTTTAATTTACATTGCTGCATACATAAAAGTGGGCTGGGCTTTGAAATGAGCAATTGCAACCACTTCCTTGACTTTTTAGAATCCTCGTTGTAGGAAGCTCTTCCTGTCTTTCAGTAATGCTCTTTCGGAGTGCCAGGAGTGGAGCTGTCCCTTGGCTAGGCCATTTGGGTAACTTATGTCCCTGTACAGAGCCTTTCCTCCGACCCCAGAGGACTAAGAAGCTGTGCTGGGGAAAGGGACCAGGTCCTGGAGCCCACTTCATCAATTGGCAGTCTAGCCACACCATGCCTGACCCTCCTCACTTAGGAACAGAACCATAGTCTCAGACCAAGGGAAGATCTACCACGGCCAGCAGAAACTGGCAAGCCACCACCTTCCCCCCTGCAGACACCTTGTCCCTGCACTTGCAAGCGAGATGCCTGCCATCGATTTGACCCACTTCCTCATGACCATTGTTATGGGTCACAGAAAACTACTAGGAAGCTCACAGTATCCCTTTTGTGGTATATAGTACAATGCTTTGCATCTTTGCTCAAATTTAAACCCTATTCAGCTCAGTGGGCTTATTGTCAAGTATTTACATGCTCGGGAGTGCAGGTTTTCGATGGCAATGTACAATAGCCACTATTTTCATTCAGGGAACTAATGCTCTTCCAAATTACTCTCAGTAGGATTACCAAATTAAAAATCCTAGTATTCCTTGTGAACTCCTGAACATACAATGGTTGATAGACCCTTTCATATCCTGACAAACATTGCCATCCTATGTAGCTAATTAATAATAATAATTAAATATAATAATAATAATAATAATAATAATAATAATAATAATAATAATAATAATAATAATAATAATAATAATAATAAAGTTGGAAGGGACCTTGGAGGTCATCGAGTCCAACCCCCTGCTCGGGCAGGAAACCCTACACCATTTCGGACAAATGGCTGTCCAGTCTCTTCTTTAAAACTTCCAGTGTTGGAGCATTCACTGCTTCTGGAGGCAGGTTGTTCCACTGGTTAATTGTTCTGTTATGAAGTTTCTCCTTAGTTCTAGGTTGCTTCTCTCTTTGGTTAATTTCCATCCATTGCTTCTTGTCCTGCCTTCAGGCCCTTTGGAAAATAGCTTGACTCCCTCTTCTTTGTGACAGCCCAAGATATTGGAACACTGCTATCCTGTCCCCCCTCGTCCTTCTCTTCATTAAACTAGACATACCCAATTCCAGCAAGCGTTCCTCATATGTTTTAGCCTCTAGTCCCCTAATCATTTTTGTTGCTCTTCTCTGTACTCTTTCTAGAGTCTCAGCATCTTTTTTACATCGTGGTGACCAAAGCTGGATGCAGTATTTCAAGTGTGGTCTT
The DNA here is from genome assembly GCA_034064705.1 of Bothrops alternatus. NCBI lineage: Eukaryota > Metazoa > Chordata > Lepidosauria > Squamata > Viperidae > Bothrops > Bothrops alternatus. The sequence goes on along the minus strand of JARGCV010000007.1, from coordinate 42,733,112 downwards.
ACCAAGGCATTGTAAAGTGGTATTAATACTTCATTAAATGTTTTGTAGCTTTACCTCCCACCTATTTTGATGGCGCATGCTGTTTTTAATCATTTGATCTTTCTTTAGTCGAAGTACATTTTCCTTCCTCTTGCCTGCAAATGAGCTAAATGGCCTTTATAAGCAGTTATCAGTTGTCAGCTTTTGAAATGTATTTGTTATTACCAGTTTTATAACACAATTTTTAAGGTGAAGTCGCTTGTTTAGCAGCTTATTTTACCTGTATTTTAATAGTAACTCTCTTAGGATTCCGACTGCCCAATCCACTGTAGCCTTACTGAAAAATAAGTCCTCCTGCACCAAAGTGGATTTATTCAGGTACGTAGGATTATGGCATACATTTATTTATTTATTTATTTAATTAGATTTCTATGCTGCCCTATTCCAAGAACTCATATAATAAATTTGGTATTATATAATAAATTTGGTATTATATCAATGTTATATACTAGTTTGAGGTCTGAGAGATCCACTGATAGTATGCTAAAGTATTTTTGATCAATAATATTTCATTTTTCTTTTGGAAGAAATATATGTTTTCTGAGGTTTTCGCGGGTGTTTGTATGTAGGTCTTTGGTTCTTTGGGTTTTCTCCCATGTAGAATTTGAAGTGTCTTGGCGACGTTTCGACGAAGTCCTATTCGTCATCTTCAAGCTGGTGCTTTCGGCCAAAGGCATTTTATTTTGCTCTCTTGAATTATTATTTACATTCAATATTTCTCTACAAGTTAACAACAAAAAAGTGCCAAAAATATATTGTCCTTTTAAAAAATATTCCTAATATGAATGTTTAAAATGGTTTTCTTGAGACTTCCGGTTCTGGTCATGCAGACCGGAGCCATTTAAAGAAAGCTCTGATACGGGGCTTCTTTCTGATTTAAAATACCGGACCGCGGGGAGAGCGAGGCACCGGGGAAGAAGGCACAACGGAAGAGGACCTCCAGCTCGATCCGGCAAGGGGAAAATCACCGCCGAAGGAGCTGAGAGGGCCACGGACGGGGACGGGGAAGCTGGTGGTGGCTGGCCGGCCAGCAGGCCCGAAGAAGAAGCCGCGCTGTGGAAGAAAGCTGGCGAGAGTGAAGCGACGGAAGAGAGGGACACCGGCAGGAGCAGCGAGGGCCACCGGGGGGGTCTGCTGACCTGAAGAAGACCCCCGGACGAGCCGACGAAAGAGAAAAATGCCGGGAGAGCAGCGGAGAGGACCTGGCGCGGAAAACAGAGGCGGAGACAAACGGAGTTGAAAGTAAGCAGGCTGGAACAATAGAGGGGAGGAGAGAAGATTAAAGAAGGAAGAGGCAAAGAAGCAGACGGCGGGGGAAGATGCAGGAAAAGAGTACCCTGGACGGCAGAGGGACTGGTGAGTGATACCCCATGCGCTGCGCCCCAGACCCTCCAGAACGGGAGCCCCAGGGGTACTGAAGAGGGCAGAATCTACCAGGGAGGAAGGTGGGAGTAAGAGGAAGACTGGAAGACAACCTGGGACGCTATAAAGGGAAGGCAGAAGTGATCTGGAAACACAAGCTGGCAGAAGACAGCAGAAAGTGATCTGGGAAAGAAAGCAAAGAAAGAGGGGCAAGAGGGAGTCAGAAAAGTGCAAAGAGAAGAGACAGGTTGGCAGAGGAGAGAGAGGAGGAAGCCAAGGCAAAGGCACTGAACAGGCTCCCTGAACACAGAACTGCCTGAATATAGGCTCTTAGCCCTGCACTGCCTGAACCCTGAGCCCCCCCTGAAAGGTTAGAGTACTGGATCATCATCATCAGAGCACAGTCTAGTGGATAATTTGGTCTAATTTGAAAATCAAAACAGTGCCAGGGCAACAGGAGGATAAGCTCAAGATGGCCTCCAAACAGACCAAACTGACACACACAAAGGGAGCTGCATCCTCCCCAGCTCAGCTTTCTAAACCACCAGGAAACACCCTACCCATCCCCACACCCTCCCATCCAACTACAGGCCCCCAGACCCATCTGTTAACCCATGCCTGCCCAACAGCACACATGATGCAAGAATTAAAAGAGATGATAGGGACGCTGGTAATAAGGATGGATGGAGGAAATGGGCACAAGGATGGAGAGTTGGAGGAAATGGGCACAAGGATGGAGAGAAGGTGCATAGAGGCAGAACAGAAGATGGAGGAAAGATGCAAAGACATAAAACAGATGCTGGTGGACCAAGGTAGAGAGCTAGAGAGAAAGTGGGAAGAACAACGCAGAGCGATGGCCGCAGACCTGGACCAAATGAAGGAGGCAATGAAAGCACACTACAAGAGAATAGGGGATGAAATGGGGGGAAATCTCCAGGAGATCAGGGAGAATATGGAAAAGAGGATGGAAGAAGTGGAGAACCACATAGAGGGACAGATAGCAGAGATAAAAGGGGTGGCTCAAGACCAATCCACCATGATGCAATACTGGCAAATGGCGTCTGCAATCAGGTTTAGAGGTTGGAAAGAGACAACAAACGAAACCCAAGGGGGCCTGCTCGGAACCTTTGTAGGGGCCCTGGCAACATTTCTGGGAAAGAAAACCGAAGAGATTGCGTGGCAATTCGACAGAATCTACAGAGTTGGCTCATGGACGGCAGCAAACAGGCATCAACCAAGGGACGTGGTCATCCACTTTGCAACACAGGGGTTCCAGAACCTCATCTCCGTCACATCCTACAACAAGAGATTATACATAGAGGAGCAGGAGGTGAAGGTACTGAAAGAGATCCCCCCGGCGATGCTGCGAGACAGAAAGGACTACAAGTTCCTGGTCAACGAACTGAGACCACGCGCTCTGCAATATCGATGGGAAGCCCCAACAGGGATGTCACTTCTCTACAAAAATAAAAGGTACTACCTGAACTCGGTCCAGAAAGCCAAAGAATTCCTTGAAAAGGAACTGAAGTCAGACGGTCCTCAATCCACTACGAGGGATGACGCAGAAGGGCCACTGGAACGCGGAAGGGATCGAGAACAACGAGCAAACCACTCAGAAGCACAGACCGGCACAGTAGTAGGAGAAAGGAATGGACCACCTCGAGATACGATGGCACAGAGAACAGAGGGCAACAAAAACAAGGAAACAGGGCAGTCTGCGGAGGGCAGGCTACTAAGATCCACTACCAAACGCACAGACCAGCAAGACAAGACCCTACTACACAACATGAGCACCAACCCGGATATCATGGGAATGAGACCAAAGAAGAAAACAGGAGAAAGAACAGAAGCGGTCTTGCAAGAGTATCCTGAAACCGATAATGACAACTAAATATTTGACTTGGAATGTTAACGGATTAAACTCCCCTCAGAAAAGGAGAAAAATATTTCACTACCTGAAACAAGGTAAAAGCGATATAATTTGCCTACAAGAAACACACATCAGAGCGGCAGACCAGAAATATTTAATCAACTACAAACTGGGCGCACAATTTGTTGCAGCGGCACCAGGAAAAAAGAATGGGATTGTTATATATGTAAAGAAACATGTAATAGCTAAGCTAATAGAGTCAGACCCCCAAGGTAGATACCTGGCACTCGAAATAACATAAGAAGACAAGAAGATTCTGGTGATGGGCATATATGCACCAAATCAACAACAAGGCAAATTCTACAAAAGGATACACAAGAAGTTAACAGAACTCAACTACAGATCCTGCATTATACTGGGAGACTGGAACGGGGTCATAGAGACTGCCCTGGACAAAAAGAGGACTGCACCTAACCCGCAAAAGCACTCCAAGTTGCCTAAATCCTTCTTCGACATGAAGGAGGACCTTGAACTGACAGACGTATGGAGGGAAAGGCACGGCAAAGAACAAGAATTCACTTTTTTCTCTGACAGACATCAATCATTCTCCAGAATTGACTTTATATTAACATCTAGCGACTTGCTGGTTTGCCTAAACGTGGTGAAAATCCTACCCAAAGTACTAACAGATCATAACCCAGTGAGGATGGAATTAAGACATGGTCTGAAACAGAGGAGATCCTGGAGAATTAATGAAAACCTGTTTAGACACGAAGAAAAGGTGGCTGAATACAAAAATGCTATGAAGGAATTCTTCAACATAAATATGAACAATGAAACACCTATAGAAATGATTTGGGACGCCAGCAAGGCGTATATGCGCGGGATTCTTATGGACATGAATAACAGGCACCGTCGCAAACAAGAACAAAAAAGAAAGGAGTTAGAAGACGAGATAAGTAAGAAGGAGCGGCTATTAATAAAAAGACCGGAGGACAAAGTCACCAAAGAAGGAATTCTAAGAAAGCAATTTGACAAACTTTTACCTCAGGATCTCGGGTTGGGGACCGTGGAGGATTGCACTAGTAATGGGATGAAGTCAACTCAGAGGCGCAAACACACAGTGTGCGATAGACTAGATACAGTAGATAGACCATATATAGGAGAAACACCAATCAAACAAAATGTATTCGGAGTATACTTGAAGATGTAAGGGAGGAGGGAAGAACGTTTACTAAAACAGATGTTTACAAAGATTAATACCTAATGTTGTATGCTATGTTCTAGGATGATTGCTTAGCAATAGGATCTTATGTTTAATGTTGATCACATTAATATTGAAACGGATAGGGGAAACACCAATCAAAATAAAATGTAACAGGAGTATAGTTGAGGCTAGACACGGGGAGTGGGGGGAAAAAAGGCTTACTAACTCAGACGTTTTCAAGGACTAATACTTAGTATTGTATACCAGGAGTCATGATGATTGCTGCATAATATGTTTTTATGTTCAATGTTAATGGTTTTAATAAAAGAATTAAAAAAAAAAAAGAAAGCAATTTGACATGTTGATGGCAGACCAAGTTGCAAGGAATATACAATATGCAAAACATAAGACATTCTGCAATGCCAACAAACCAGGTCGATGGCTGGCTTATATCATAAGAAAGAAACAGAAATCCCGCATAATTGAAAAGATAGAGTACAAAGGCAAGGAAGAATTTTGACAGGAAACCATCAAGAAAGCCTTTACCGAGTTCTACTCAAAGGTCTACGCTGAGGAGAAGACACAAGACAAAGAGATAGATAAGTTTCTACAAAACGAAAAGATACTGGCAATCACCGATGCACAAAGAGATGCCCTGAATGCCTTAATCACAAAGGAGGAAATACACTCAGTGATCAAACAACTGAAAAAAGGAAAATCGCCCAGGACGGATGGGATAACAGCGATCTACTACAAGCATCTCCAGGAGGAAATGTTAGAACCCCTCAGAAAGCTATTTGTCAACATACAAGAAGGAGGCCAAGTCCCACCGTCCTGGAAAACAGCCTACATTTCGTTAATCCCCAAGGAGGGAAAAGATAACGCACAACCTGCAAACTACAGACCCATCTCACTACTAAACACAGACTACAAAATCTTCGCAAAAATTTTGGCCAATAGATTAATGACTGTACTACAAAAAATAATACACCTGGACCAAAGGGGATTTATACAAGGGCGCCAGATGAAAACAAATGTGAGACAGCTGTTGAACATAATAGAGTACTTGGAAAGGCACAACCAGGTACCCGCCACTCTTATGTTTGTGGATGCAGAAAAAGCCTTCGACAGATTGAATTGGCCGTTTCTGTCAAACTTGGTCCGGAAGATGAAAATGGGAGCACAGTTTCTCAATTCCATACTGGCAATTTACCAGAAACAAACAGGCCAGATCATTGTTAATGGAGACCTAACGGACTCATTCAACATAGAAAGAGGCACGAGACAGGGCCGCCCGTGTCACCCTTGCTATTTGTCCTAACGCTGGAGATTCTACTGAACAAGATAAGAGCGGCAGAGGACATAAAGGGCATACAGATTAGACAACAAGACTACAGACTATGTGCCTTTGCAGATGACTTGCTGGTGACAGTGTCGCAACCAGTACAGTCAGCAAGGAGATTGATGGAGATAATGGAAGACTATGGTAGGGTGTCAGGCTTCAAAGTAAATATATCAAAAACGAAGATGCTAGTTAAAAATCTAGACAACAAAGCAAAACAGGACTTGGAAAGAATAACGGGTTGTGAAATAGTCAAGAAAGTTAAATACTTAGGAGTGGAGATAGAAACAACGAACGCGAAATTATACAAGAATAACTACGAGGTGCTGTGGAACAAGATACAAGCAGATCTGGAAAGGTGGAAAACACTACGACTGTCCCTGCTGGGCAGGATAGCAGCAGTAAAAATGAACGTCTTGCCAAAATTTCTATTTCTCTTTCAAATGCTACCCATACTCAAAAAGGATGTGGACTTGGACAACTGGCAGAAGGGCATCAACAGATTTATTTGGGATGGCAAGAAACCGAGGGTAAAACTAAAAATCATCCAGGACACGAGGAAGAGAGGGGGACTAAAAATGCCCAATCTAAAGCTATACTACTATGCAGCGACATTGGTGGCATTGAGTGACTGGATCAATATGACGAACGAAAGAATACTGAATGTGGAAGGGCATGGTCTACTATTCGGCTGGCACGCATACTTGGTGTATGACAAAAAGGCGGACAAGAACTTCAAGGAGAACCCACTACGAACCCCGTTGTTGTGGGTTTGGAGGAAATATAAGTACCTTCTACATGACAAGATCCCCATCTGGACGATCCCCGAACACGCAATAGGGGACGTAAACATATCTCAAAGGCAGGAAGTGGTGCCCTACAGTAAACTTGTATTGGAAGAAGAAAATGGGTTCTCCTTAAAGCCACCAACAATGCTAGCAGATGAAGGAATAGGAGGTACCTGGCTATCATATCTGCAACTGCATTCTAGGTGGCAAAAAGACAAGAAGAAGGGCTTATAACTTTAACTTTGCAATTGGAAAAGAAAAAAAAAGAAAGGGAGGTTGGTCGCCGGAAAAGGGAGCGCGAGTGAAGCGGCGGGTGAGTGAGTGAGCGAACTGGAGGGGCGGGTTTTCTTCCTGGTCTCTTGCTGCCCCAGCCAGAAGGAAGCTCCCTGTGCCAAGGAGAGGTTCCCGGTGCGCCTCCCCTCATCCCCCTGCGGCGGGGTGAGTGAGTGAGCGGCGGCGGGGTGGGGAAGGGAGGGGAGGGGAGCGGCGCAAAGCTCTGGATTCCGCTCCCCCCCTGCCACACCAGCCCCATCGCCTCCACCAGCTCCTTCCCCCGCGGCAGCGACGCCCACTACTTCACCCCGCCGCTTCCCATCGCGCTGGGCCGAGAGGGCGGCGGGGCTGTGCGGAGCAAGCAAGGGAGCCTCCTTCCCTCCGAGCTTGGCGAGCCAGCCTCGCCCGCGGCGGCTGGGGCAGCTGGGGCGGCGGTGGCGGCGGCTCTCCCTGCGCAGCCTGCTGGCCTGGCACGCGGCTGGAGAGGCTCGGGGCTCAGCTTGCGCGGGGAGGTCCGGCTGCCCCCCTCGGCGTCTCTTCCCCAGCCCTGCCATTTCCACCGGGTGTGCGCGTCCATCTTCCCTCCCCTCCGCCCCCGTGTTTTCCCGAAAGTAAGATATACGTCTTGCTTTCGGGGTACGGCTTACATTAGCCGACCCTCCTGACACCCCCGATACATCTTACAATCGGGGGTGTCTTACTATCAGGGAAACACGGTAATATCTCATCGCGGAAAGGGTGCTGTTGCCTGTCTTGAAATTTGACTTCTCAAGAAAACATCTTTGGGCTTATTTTTTATTTATTTATTTTATTTTATTTTATTAAATTTCTATACCGCCCCTCTCCCGAAGGACTCGGGGCGGTGTACAGCCTAAAATTTAAAAAACATATAAATATACAAAATTTAAAATAATTAAAAATAAATTAAATCATTTGGCCAAAATCCTAAAACCCAAAACATACAAAATTTAAAATCTTAAAAAATACTCAGTCCCCTTAAAACATTTTGACCCTATAGGAACCGAAGCTTCTATGCCAGGCCGGCCTGTCGGAAAAGAAATGTTTTTAGTTCCCGACGGAAGGTGCGTAAATCTGTTATTATACGGAGTTCGGGGGGGAGCTCGTTCCATAACGTGGGAGCTCCCACAGAGAAGGCTCTCCCCCTGGGGGTCGCCAGCCGGCACTGTCTGGCCGACGGCTCCCTGAGGAGGCCCTCTCTGTGGGAGCGTACCGGACGGCGGGAGGTATTTGCTGGCAGTAGACGGTCCTGTAAGTATCCGGGTCCGATGCCATGGAGCGCTTTAAAAGTGGTCACTAACACCTTGAACCGCACCCGAAAGACCACCGGCAACCAGTGCAACTCACGCAGGAGCGGTGTTACGTGGGAGCGCCACGACGCTCCCATCACTACCCGCGCGGCCGCATTCTGGGCAAGTTGGAGCTTCCGGATGCACCTCAAGGGGAGCCCCATGTAGAGAGCATTACAGTAGTCCAGCCTGGAGGTCACGAGGGCATGAGTGACTGTGCGTAGCGAGTCCCGGTCTAGGAAGGGACGCAACTGGCGCACCAGGCGAACCTGGTGGAACATCCTCCCGGCCACGGCCGTCAGATGGTCCTCTAAGGACAGCCGTGAGTCCAGGAGGATTCCCAAGTTGCGAACCCTTCCTGTGGGAGCCACTGTTTCGCCCCCAATACACAGCGATAGAATCAGCTGGCTGTACCGGGACGACGGTAACCACAGCCACTCGGTCTTGGAGGGGTTGAGCTTGAGTCCGTTTCTCCCCATCCATACCCGCACGGCCTCCAGGCACTGGGTCAGCACGGCAAGGGCATCGTTGGGGTGGTTTGGCGTGGAAATGTACAGCTGGGTATCATCAGCGTACTGGTGGTACTCCACGCCAAAACCACGGATGATCTCACCCAGCGGCTTTACATAAATGTTGAACAGTAGAGGCGAGAGGACCGACCCCTGAGGTACCCCACATACGAGGGGTCTCGGGGTCGACCTCTGGCCCCCTGTCAACACAGACTGCATCCGGCCAGAGAGGAAGGAGGAGAACCACTGCAAGACAGTGCCTCCTATGCCCAGCCCCTCCAACCGTTGCAGCATGATACCATGATCGATGGTATCAAAAGCCGCCGAGAGGTCCAATAGCACCAGAACAGAGGAGCAACCCCTGTCTTGGGCCCGCCAGAGATCATCCACCAACGCGACCAATGCTGTTTCCGTGCTGTAGCCAGGCCTGAAGCCCGACTGGAACGGATCGAGATATGACGATTCCTCCAGGTGCTGCGGGAACTGTCGGGCAACCACACTCTCAACAACCTTCGCAAGAAAGCGAAGGTTGGAGACGGGACGGTAGTTTGATAAAACAGCTGGATCCAGGGCAGGCTTCTTGAGGAGGGGTCTCACCACTGCCTCTTTCAAGGCAGCGGGAAAGACACCCTCACTCAAGGAAGCGTTGATAATTGCTCGGAACCAGCCTCGTACCACCTCCCGGGAGGCCAGCACCAACCAGGAGGGGCACGGGTCCAGTAAACATGTGGTCGCCCTAAGTCCCCCCAGCAACCTGTCCACGTCCTCGGGGGTCACGGGGTCAAACTCAACCCAGGTAACAGTCTCAAGACCAGCCTCCGCCTCTCCCATTGGACATACCCAGTTGAAGTCGAAGCCTTCCCGTATCTGAGCGATTTTATCATACAGATATTTTCCGAAATCCTCAGCTCTACCCTCTAAGGGGTCTCCCTCACCTCCTGATGAAGGAGGGAGCGGGTCACCCTAAACAAGGAGGCTGGGCGGTTATCTGATGACGCAATAAGAGCAGTGAGGTAGGAACACTTCTCTGCTCTTATCGCCATTAGGTAGGACCTAATATGGTCTCTTACCAATGTTCGGTCAGATTCGGCACGGCTCGATCTCCAACTGCTCTCTAGGCGTCTTTTCCGGCGTTTCATCTCTCTCAACCCCTCGTTATACCACGGGGCCGGTCGAGACCCACGCCGAATCAGAGGCCGCAAAGGCACAACTCGATCCAGGGCACCGGCAGCCGCCCTGTCCCAGGCCGCCACCACCTCTCCAACCGAGTCGTGTGTCAGAACCTCAGGAATTGGCCCAAGCTCTGCCTGGAACCGCTCGGGTTCCATCAGCCGCCTGGGGCGGTACCATCTCACCGGTTCCGCCACCCTGCGGTGGGGTGCAACGGTCCGAAAGTCCAAGCATAGGAGAGAGTGATCAGACCATGACAGGGGTTCAATGACTATATCCCCTACACTCTGACCACTCAGCCACTGTCCAGAGACAAAAACCAGGTCAAGCGTGTTCCCCCCTGTGTGTGTGGGGCCTTGAATTACCTGGGTCAGGTCCATGGCTGTCATGGAAGCCATGAACTCCCGAGCCTCCCCGGACGCCCCGCCCCCGGACGGCAGGTTGAAGTCACCCATGACTATTAGCCTGGGGACTTCAACCACCACCGCGGCGACAACGCTCAGGAGCTCGGGCAGGGAGGTTGATACGTGGCAGGGCGCCAGGTACGTAATCAACACCGCCCTCGGACTCCCTAGGTCCCACTTCACCAGAAGGGATTCACAGCCTGCCGTCTGAGGAACAGTGACCTCCCTTGGCCTGAAACTTTCCCTGATCACGACCGCCACTCCCCCACCCCTGCCTTGAGCTCTCGGCTGGTGGAATGCAAGGAAACCCTGTGGGCACATTTCCACCAGAGGGACACCGCCCTCTGGTCCCAACCAGGTCTCCGTTATACCCGCCAGGTCTGCTCCCCCCTCTGAGATTAAATCTTGAATGAGGGGGGCCTTATTTACCACAGACCTGGCATTGCACAGCATCAGCCTACAGCCAGGGCCCTGTGGTTCTGAACAACCCCGAGAACAGGTTGAGCCTTGGGGGTCGGAGCGCACGACCGCTCGTAAGCAGCGGGTGCGCGCTCCCTTATTATGATACGGGCCCCTGCTCCCACCATACCTGCCCCTCCCGCTAACGGTACTTATTGGAACTGAGTTAGTCTTAATCAGCCCCCCGTCCGCACCCTCAGGACTCCGTCCCCTTCCGTCGCCTGGCCTGTCTTCTTGTTCCCTTCTGACAATTTCTTCCCCTGCCCTAAACACTCCTTCCCCACCCCTCCCCACCCTTAAAACTTTGACTAAGTACCTATTTAAAAAACCCCAAAGCCCCTTTTTTGATGCATGCCATCTCTCAGGACTCCAAAGTCCATCCTCGAGATGGGCCCTTGATAGAACAGAGGGCCATAATTGCGAGAGGGGGGAGTCTCGCAATGCAAGAAGCGTCCACTTCGAGTAAGCAGCCAGTCAAGTAATATGAATCGATAGGGTCCGGCAAGAAACCAGGCAGTCAAGTCTGAATTAAGGTCCAAGTACCAAGTTTCTATCAGGGTGATGGTAAAAATAATAATAATAATAATAACAATAATGAAGGTAGATTTTGAGTGGTCCGAGCAGGAAAAGCCCCTATGTTGTTCCATCCTGCTTCGTTTAATCCACGATCCACAGATTCGCATATGTGCTGCCAGGGGCAAGGACCAGGTCTCTGAAAAGGGGTCCATAAGGGCAGCACCAGAGTCATAATGGCTTGACACCATTGGATAACTTTGGATAACTTTGTCCAGTCTCTAGTCTTCCCTTTTCAGGAAGGATTGTTAAGAAGGTAGTAGGCACTCAGCTCCAGTAGACCCCGGAAGAAGCAAATTATTTGGATCCTTTTTAGTCAGGTCTCTTATGTCTCCTTTTTAATATATCTGTGAAGCCACGAGGTGAGGAGGCTTGGGTGCTAGTCAACTGTACATATCTGTCCCAGTCCAACAAATAGTGCTATTCAGGTGTGATCCAGTGCCTGGCGGCTTTAAGAATCTGAACAGAGGAATCAGTTCTGACTCAACTGTTGCAGGAAGCAGTGGCCCTAATTTTTGGGGTCCCTTGGATATGGAGAGTTAGTAATTTTAACTTTCAATGGAGTAGCATTCCCTTGAACTGTTGGTGCGCAATTTGGGAATCTTCATGGACTTGCAGCTTCTACCTGAAGAGCAGGTGGCAGCTGCAGCTAGGGAACATATTAATCTTGCACTCCAATGGCAACCATTCCTGGACTAAGATGTCCTGTTCATGATCATTCATGCCCTAATCATTTCCTGACTGGACTACTGCAATAAGTTCTACATGATGTTGCCATTGAAGACCACCCCAAAGCCTTGACTAATCCAGAATGCAATAGTGCATGACATTTTGGACAACCCATGGTTCACCATGCACTGAGTTTCTTTCTGGGTGCAATTCAAGGTGCTGTTTGTCACCTTTAAATCCCTGTTTGGCATGGAGCCAGGTTATTTGAGGGACCACCTCTCCCTGAGGACATCTACCCAACCCAGTAGATTGGATAGAGTGAGCTTGCCTCAGGTCCTCTGTTGGGTGTTGTCAACTGGCAGGAACTTGGAAGCAAGTTTTTTTGTGACTGCACCTACCCTGTAGAATAGCCTCCATTCTGAAAAATGTATTTGTATTCTCAAGATGGGAGTCTTTTTGTGCTGCATATACAGAAGTTTTTAACTTTATATATTTTATTATTTGTATATTTTGGTTGTGAGCTGCCCATGGTTATTTTATAGAATACGGGTGGCCTTTTTCTTTAGTAATAAATAGATGGCCAAACATTACTCAGACATAATTTTTTTTATAATAATTTTTTTTATTTGACATTGGCAATTCACTACTGTATATGACAAGATTTCTTTAGTCTGGTGTTATTAGATATGTTGGACTTAAAATGATGCTCTCTTGGGGAAGATCATCATCCTTCACAAGCAATGCTGGCTTAAGCAGTGATGGGGAGGGTCTAATTTCTCATCACCAAGTTGAGAAAAGCCGCAATTGTCCACTCCAAACTGCAGAGAAGAGCGGCTGTTTCTTTTTATTCAGAGTAACTGAAAATGACCTTCAATTTCTGCCCTCACCCCCAATCTGTCTGGAAGGGACTAGAAAGAGATTGTTCCATCAAAAATGCAAAATGCCCTTTGCCATTCACTTTTCTTTTGGATAAACCTTTGCATTGGTATTTAGGATGTCTGCATTTCAGCTGTAGCTTGACAATGATTTCAGATATCAGTGTCTGTTCTGAGTTTGAACACGATTTTACAGTTCTAAAGTGCCTCTGGGCAGGGAGAAATTATGAACTGAGAAAATCTAGCCCTCTCTTTCTACCTCCAATTTCCCTCCAGGCCAAGGAATGAAGAGAATTCTTTGCAGGCTAGAGCAAAGGTTGTCACTAGGGAAAGTCCAATGTGCAGCTGGCGGCAGAAGCTGATCTGCACCTCATCTTCCAACTACAGCGTGAAAAGTGGAAGTTATTTGATGAGCCAGCATTTCCTTCTCAATCCCTTATTAGATGGTGGGGAAATTTTGTAGTTAATTGGCTTCAAAAATCTGATATGCATAAGAAGACACAAGTGCACCAACTGGAAAAATAAAAGGAATTATTCTAGGAAGGTCTATAGCCAGACCTACCAAGTACACCAAAGCATCCAGCCCTAAGAAATTGTATTTAGCATATAGTTAAATTTTTATAAGGATTTACATAATAATTTTGTTTAATATAGTGGGTTTTTTTTCCTTTTTTCTTTACCCTGTATTCACTCTGGGAAGTGGGGGGGGTAGGTTGGGGGGGTATAATAATGTACTCAACTGTAATATTTGCAACATATAAGAAAGAAATATTTAATGATAAAAGGGGTTGCTCGGGCAGTACCTCTGTACTACATCTGGAGGGGGTTGTGAGGGAGGAGTGAAAGGGGGAAGGAAGTAGGATGGCTGGAGGAGAGGAGGGTGGAGAGAGGGAGGGGGAGAGGTGAGGAGGGAAGTAGGAGATAGGGAGGAGGAAGGGGATGTGGTGGGGGGGTGCTGTCGAGCAACACCCATAGTTATTTAAAGTATTGTATAAAAGAATGTATGTTGGTTTTTTATTTAGTGTGGGACAAAGTTGAAAAAGAATGTATTAAGTTGAGTTGTAATTTGGTTTTTTCTTTTTGTTGTTTAAAATTATAAAATCAATAAAAATTTAAAACAAAAAACAAAGCATCCAGCCCTTTAGGGCATCCCACCAAGTTTGCCTCTGTATCTCTGGATGGGGGGTGGGGAATAATGTTATGGATGTACATCACAGAACGGAACATCAAATGAATGCCTTTGATGGCTAATCGCAGGGCTAGAGAATCCTTTGGTTGAAATTTGATCACATAACTCCGGATAATTCATCCAAGATTTAGACTGATAAACAAAGACCAGCCCAACAACAGTTCTTCTTTCACAGTAGTAAACAGTTGAGCAGAACTGCAGACCTAGAAAAAAAATCTCCTAAAAAGGTCAGAGTGTCTTTCCAGAAACATTCTTTTCTTTTGTCACTGAACTACCAAAAACATCAGAAGGAATCATTAGACCAATATACCACATTTTCCCCTTTTGGTCATTGGCCCAAATTAAATGTTAAAAGGCTAGGAAAAATTCCAACCTGGTGTATTTTTGTTATTGAAGTAGGTGTATATGCTGTCACAAAGTCAGACATGCATAATATGCCCTATCATATAATGTAAAGGTTGCATTTGCAGCTTAGTACTCATATAGAACGTAAAGGCTTTATGCTGCAAATGAAAATGGATGGACCCTATAGTATGCTACTCCTCCTGCAGCTCAGCTTCCTTATTAAGAGAGAAGTATCAGGGCAGCTGATTTGGTATATGCTTAGGAAGACTTGGCCCTTAAGCACTGCTTCATTGTTTTGTTTTGTTTTGTTTAAAAACCTCCTTTCTTGATGAGAGAAAAAGAGTCTGTACAAGCTTAGATTAGATGCTAACATTATGATCAAAAGATGATGTGGGTAATCATGTTCCGAGGACCAGACTATCACTGACCTATTGCATTTCGCAGTGGTAGGGTATATTATCTATTTTACTAAAAGGACAGAACAGCAGTTTCTGAAATTGTCAGAATTATCTCATGTCTTAAAAAAAGAGCAAATTTCAAAAATGCTATATTTAACATCAGTCCAATATTGGTATCAATATTAGTGTCTTGATGTCTGATGTATTGATCAGTATCAATTCTGAAGTCAACACTGACGTCTTTACTATTGATGCCTCAATTGCTACAAAATACAATTATGCCTATCATTTACTTTCTTAGTTAATATACTGGAATTTTATGCACGCATGTCTCTCTGATTGCCAAACTGCATTAAGGCTAAGATGAAATGTGAATTGTTCAGTTTAGGTTTTTCTGTTCTTTCAAACCAGCCATTATAGCTTATTCTACAAATTCAATTGGCAACAATATGATCTGTAGCAAATAGAACCATACAAGCTGAGGAATATAATAACGCCACAACAAGCTTGGAGAAACTATCCTTAGGCTAGCATTCTCAGCCATGGCCACACTGGCTGACGAATTCTGGCAGTTGTGTGCTATATATCTGAAGGGTGCTCAAAATGAAGAAGACTGCCCTACACAAAGTAACAACTCCTGCATATTTATTTCATGCCTGTTACTTCCTGCTGGCCATGTAAGGGAAGATTTACCAGTGTATAAATTTAATGAATAACTACTGTATCTCTTTACAGCAACAGTGTTCTAATCAAGGCAGGACAGAACTACTATTTATACTTCCCACAATGATCTGAAGTGACACCACACTGGGAATACTGGAGAAATGAAAATGGTATTCTCAGACCTACCTACTAAGCATGAGAAATTCAGAGAAAGAGAAGTATTGGTGGTTCAGCTAGGACCCCAGCAATAATGCTTGATCTTGTGTGTCTAATAAGGAAGAGTAATAATGGATAAGCTGTAAATCCAGGAATTTGAACTGCATGATTACGTTCTACGAGAGGAGACTTTAACAGGTTTCTGTGGAATCTCAGGTTTCTCTCAGAGAACATATTGAAAACTATTACTTTAAATTGCATTAGGTTTTCAAACAGATTTTTTAAAATATTTTCTTTTAGCTGTCCTTTTAATGTTGCCATTTACTGTCTTGGTAGCATTTGTTGAAATATTGTAAACAAAGCCATTTGTGTATCTCTATAACGCAGCAAGTTGTTTTGATCTTCACTTTTTAAATATGTTGTTTGAATCTTCTTACCTGTAGTATAATAAAATCAGATCTTTGAAACCAATCTTTAATATGGGAATACCAACACAGAAAGGTACAGCACGCAAGGAAGGGCCCTTTGGCTTACTTTGCTGAAGAAATATGGTAGCAGTTTCTTGAGGTTGGGAAGCCCTTCCTATTATTTTTATTTTCCTTATAAATTTATTCCTAGTGCATAATGTTGTCATACAGAACAGCTTTCCATGAGGTTTTCTGCTAAACCATAATGGGGTTTGTTTGGTCTGACTAACTTCAGCATATGAACCAGGTCTATGGCATGTTCATGTTAGATTATAACTATAACAAATTTTGGTGTAGTGTGGTATATGAACTCAGCCCACAGCTACAATTCCACCGGGTGGTTAGTATTTAAAGGAATGCTACCAGGTGATACTACAGTAAATTCTTTGTCAGTCAAACTTTGCTTGTTTAGCTAGTATCCTAAGCACTTTTGTAGTGGATAGTCTGGCCAAATTTTTATTTATAAGTACAAAATTAAACATACTGTATACAACAGCTTTGCTAAGATCAGAATCATCATATGTCACTAAACCTTTCTTACGCTTTTTAGAATGAAAACAAAGCTGGGCAGCAGACAGTATCTGCTGAAGGAGAAAATTTAATATTTGGTTGCTTTGTCAACTAGTTTTTATGTCAACGGGCCAGATAATGGAAATAACCAAAAGTTAATTTTCCTGTAAGGTAGCACAAGACTCTTGCTAAGAGAAGCTAATAAAAAACAAGCAATGGTTAGAGACTGTGGTTAAGGTACTCCTTCTAAATTATAAAGTAGTATCCAACCTATATTGGGATAGCATGCTAAGCCAAACCACATTATAGCTTAAGTATCCTATGAATTTGGTCAATGTGTCATGCTGTGGCTTAGTGGGAACTGACAGCAGATTTGGGAATTTTTCCGATTTTCCTAGACAATGCCAGAACACTCTGTTCTCCTGAATTGAAAAGTGTCCTTTTGCTTTTAAAAGAAGAGCTGCACTATTAGATAGATTTACTGAAGGGATGGCTACTGCAAGTCTCCTCAAACTTAGTTCAGGTCCCTATCCATGGTCATATCCATACAGTTTTGTAACCAAAACACGAAAGTGATTTGCTGTTGTCTTAGTCAAGATGTTTTTCTGACTTCCCAATATTGGCATTTCCTGAAAGTTTCCTATTCAATTGTATCTAATCCTATTCAACTTTTTAAGATTAGTCAAAATCATCTTGGCAAGACGGATATTTCCCAGCCAAATGAGGTGTTTTGGTTTTTTTTTTGCTAAGTGGATTGATGCTGAAACGGCAGGAAAGAGATTACTCATAGCAGTCATTACTGAGAATATTGACATACCAAGATCACATACAGGTAAATTCTTGACTTACAACCATTTGTTTAGCGATGGTTGAAAGTTACAGCACTGGAAAAAAGTTACTTTCAACCAGTCTTTGCACTTATGATTGTCACAGCATTCCCAGTCATGTGGTCAAAATTAAGGCACTTGGGAATTGGCATGTATTTTAACAGTTGCAGCATCCTGAGGTCATGTGATTGTCATCTGTGACCTTCCTGGCTGACTTTCAACAAGCCAAGTCAATGGGGGGGAGGGCGGATTCGCTTAATGACCACATGATTCACTTAACAACTGCAGTGATTCGCTGAGCAATTGTGGCAAAAGCCATAAAATCAAGTGGAAGTCACTTAACAGCCACCTTGCTTAGCAACAGCAATTCTAGTCCCAACTGACTCATTGGGATCCCCATATCAAAACAACTTACCTTATGTGCGGCCAGAACTTGAAAATAACATTTAACGCAGCACAGTATTTAAACAAAATGGTTCGGTTGAGATCTGCATATGTGGGACTGATTGAGGTAGATTGCAAGGGCGCCTCCAAGATATAATTTTATCATATTTTACCTATATTTTAAATTACTGTACTCTATTTTAATTTCATTTTAGACTGTATTTTACTCCAATTTCATTTTAAGTCGTATTTTACTCTAATTCCATTTTAAACTGTATTTTATCAACTTTCATTTTAAATTGCTTTTATCAAACTTTAATAATAATTTGTTGCTGGAACTTTGCACTTTGATATGGCCCAAGGGCTAATCAATAAAGATTATTATTATTATTATAATCCCAACTGTGTTGTAAATCGAGGATTATCTGTACATATATTTGGATTGCATGCTTAGATTGTTTTACTTCCATTGTGTACAATATAGAAATTAAGATTATATGAGTTTTCTTGCTTATGTTATTGTATCTGGCAAAGCTTTCTGAAACAAATTACACTTCCTGGGGAAAATAACCTCTTATTAATACATCATTTTCTTATATTTATTTTATTTTATTTTATTCGGATTTGTATGCCGCTCCTCTCCGAAGACTCGGAGCGGCTCACAACATATTGTCTGACATAGTCTGGAAAGATGACCTAACTTCATTTACTATGCTTCCTGGGGTTGACAAGGGTTATTAAGAGAAAAATAGGTTGGAGAAAACTGACTTTTATATATGACTAGGTTCATACATTGTACTAAGCCAGGATTTCTAAAGAATTGTTAAACAAGCCACAATAGTTCGATTAACGTATAATGGTTCGGGTTTATTTATTTATTTATTTATTTTATCAAATTTCTATGCCGCCCCTCTCCTAAGACTCGGGGCGGCTCACAACAACAATACAGCTACATATAAAATTTAATAATAATGATCAACATCCAAAGAAAGATCCATACATACAACATGCAAACACAATCAAATACACAATCAACGATGGAAGCACATTCCTAGGCCCGGGGGCAGAACATAGTTCATACCCCCCAAGCCTGTCGGCACAAATAGGTCTTCAATAGTTTCCGGAAAGCTAGGAGGGAGGAAGCAATACGGACCTCCGTGGGAAGTTGGTTCCAGAGGGCTGGGGCAGCAACGGAGAAGGCCCTAGCCCTAGGACCCATCAGATGGCATTGCCTGATGGACGGGACCCATAGGAGGCCAGCCCTATGCGCCCTAACCGGTCGCTGGGATTCATGAGGCTGAAGACGGTCCCGCAAGTAACCTGGTCCATTGCCATAAAGGGCTTTATAGGTCATAACCAACACTTTGAATTGTGTTCGGAGACCAATTGGCAGCCAGTGCAGCTCACGGTTGAGTTAAATACTATATTGTGGATTTTGTTATATGTGAACCAGTCCACTGTGTATTGTCACTGGCTATTTATATTGTTGAAAAGTAGTTCAGTCCACATTCAAAGGAGGCTGAACGCTTTCCTATCCAGTTGACATCAAAGGAACTCAAACTAGCAAATAATATTTTTCAGCTGACTTCCAGCATTGTCACTTGAAACCCACTTGGCATCTGCACTTTCACATTGGGATGATTTTATGGGAGATCTAAAAATGTCTCATTCTACCTTGGAAAATTTTAAAATGTGGATTTGTTCAGGAGGCAGTGACTCACAGAAGCGAAGCATTCAGAGGATAAATCACCATGCCAAAAAGTTAATCTTGTGAAGGCTTCCCTATTTAGCAACTGAATAAAAAAAAATATTGTGACAAACAGCAGGATTAAATCTCAGTCACTGCTACCCTCCTGGAACTGTCCTGTTACTCTTAAACTCACAAAGAAACAAAAACAGGAGGGGGTGGGGTATCACAAAACTAAAACTAAGGAATTTTGTACGTTTTTAAGCAAACACTCAGCAACCTATGCAGAAGCTTCCAGCCAAGTTCCTGCTTATCTGCTTACAGTATCGTCTAGCTTGTTATCATCAGCTTCTACTTTAGGGGAAAGATTACCTTTATTATCAAGTGGAGTTACTACTTAATTATAAAGCCATTCAGTGTTGCTAAATTGTATGTTAAATTCTGAGTGACCACAGTTTCAGCCAAATACTAAACTCTCCTAGAGCAGGGGTGTCAAACTGCCGGCCTACGGGTGGGTTTCATCATACCGAAACAGGGCCCACCCCATTGCTGGCAACGCAAAAAGAGTCCCGATAGGTTGTGACACGTGACGTGGTGAGTCTGACACCCTTGTCCTAGATGAAAAGCCCATTTGCTCAGTACGTATTCCAGAGCATGCAGTTCTGTTGACACTAATCAAACCTGGTCAAAGAACAGATACAAACTGCCATGTATATCGCCATAAATGCCTCTTTCACATGAAGAGCAAATGTAAATGTGACAGATATTCTGAATCAATGCATTTAGATAAGCTGTGAGGTTATAGTCCTGAATATGCTTACCTGGAAGCAAAATTCCATCTAACTTATTTTACAAGCTTCAGAATAAAATGTAAGAAACCACCAAGAAGCCAAGAAGAAATCAAGAAGCCAAGAAGAAACCAGCCTGGTTGCACAAAGATCTCTCTGATAAACTGAAAGACAAAAAGGACAAGTACAAAAAATGGAAAGAGGGACACATAACTAAGGCTGATTATCAGCAGACAGCCAGGACATGCAAAGATGAAGTCAGGAAAGCAAAGGCTCAGAATGAACAAAGACTTGCAATGAAAGACAAAGATAATAATAAAAAAGTTTCTTTCAACATATAAATAACAAGAAAAAAGTCAAGGAAACAGTAGGTCCACTTAAGAGAGAAGATGGCAAGGAAGTAACAGGCAGTAGAGAGAAAGCAGAGCTGCTTAACTCATTCTTTGCATCAGTCTTTAGACAAAAAGAAACTATAGCCCAACCTACCAAAAACCTAACTGTAAAAGACAAACTAAAAATTAAAATTAAAATAAGCAAGGAAGACAGACTAGAAATAAAAATTAAAATAAGCAAGAAAATGATAAGAGAATACCTATCTGACATTGACAAATATAAATCACCGGGACCTGATGGATTACATCCCAGAGTTCTGAAGCAGCTGGCAGATGTTATCTCAGAACCATTGTGCCATTTCTTTCAAAAATTCTGGAACACTGAGAAATTACCTGAGGATTGGCAAAGAGTTGATGTGGTTCCCATCTTCAAAAAAGGAAAAAAAACAGACCCAGGAAACTACAAACCAATCAACCTAGCATAATACTTGGGAAGATACTGAAAAAGATACAGTAATCCAAAAACAGATCTGCAAACCAATGGCAAACCAATCTTTTTATTCTTTGACAAAGTGACTACATTAGTAAACCAGTGAAATGCTGTGGACAAGGCATTCAACAAAGTAGACCACAACCTACTCTTGGTAAGCTAAAAAATGTGGGATAGATAGCATCACCATCAGATGAATTTGTAACAGGCTGACAAATCATACTCAACGAGTCATCCTTATTGCTACTACATCTACATGGAGGGGTACAAGCAGTGGGGTACCACAAGATTCTGTCTTAAACCCAGTATCCTTCAATATCTTCATAAATGACTTAGATGAGAGAATAGATGGGGAACTCATCAAATTTGCAGATAACGCTAAGTTGGTAGGAATAGCCAGTATCCCAGAAGATTTATTATTTATTTATTTATTTTTCGGATTTGTATGCCGCTCCTCTCCGCAGACTCGGAGCCCAATTCAAGGTGTTGATGAAATGTGGGCACAACGAGGAAGGCCCACAACTGCTCGCGCAGCTGCATTTTGCACTAATTGTAGTCTCCGAACACTCTTCAAGGGTAGCCCCATGTAGGGAGCGTTGCAGTAGTCGATCCTCGAGGTGACAAGGGCATGTGTAACTGTGAGGAGTGACTCAGGATCCAAAAAGTTATTGACAGACTTGAACAATGGGCCCTATCCAGCAACATGAATTTTAATGTGGAGAAAAGGAAGGTTTTACACTTAGGCAGGAAAAATGAAAGGGAGAAATACAGATTAGGTGAAGCCTAAATCAAAAACAGTAACTGTGAGAGGGATCCTGGATTCCTAGTGGATGAATATTTAAATAAGAGCAAGCAGTGTGCGGCAGCAGCCAAAAAAGCTAATATAATCCTTGGTTGTATAAACAGAGGCATAGAATCAAAAATCACATGAAGTATTAGTATTGCTTTATAAAGCCTTAGTAAGACCACACATGGAATACTGCGTCCAGTTTTGGTCACATTACAAAAAGATGTTGAGACTTTGGAAAAATTGCAAAGAAGAGCAAAAAAGATGATTAAAGGCCTGGAGACTAAAACATATGGAGAATGGTTACAGGATTTATTTGGCTAGTTTAGAGAAAAGAAGGACTAGAGGTGACATGATAGCAGTATTCCAATATTTGACAGGTTGCCACAAAGAGGAGGGGGTCAACTTATTTACCAAAGCACCTATAGGCAGGACAAGAAACAATGGGTGGAAACTAATCAAGGAGAGAAGCAACCTGGAACTAAGAAGAAACTTCCTAACAGTGAGGACAATCAACCAGTGGAACAGCCTGCCTTCAGAAGTTGTAGGTGCTTCATCACTGGAGGTTTTTAAGAAGAGACTGGACAGTTACCTATCTGAAATGGTAGAATCTCCTGCTTGAGCAGGGTGTTGGACTAGATTGACTTTGAAGGTCCCTTCCAGCTCTATTTGGATTGAAATGTGTTCAGCAACAGCAAATGTCTTTGGATTATAAATCACTTATGTGTGAGAGCAGTTACTTATGATTAAACCCATTAATTCCATTATTAAACTCATTAATTCCATTTTTCTCCAAACAGTTCATTGACTGTTTCTTCACTGATTGTGGATGACTGAATGATTTCCAGACTACCACTGTTAGACTGTGGAGAGGCCTTGTCCCAGCTTAATTTTTCCAACCTCTTTGATATATTTGTTTACAATTAATCTGTCCCTTATGAAGAGAAGGAAACGTAGTTCCTTAGTCACAACTTCAAGAATACGAGGTCCATATAGGTACTCCTGAGACACACTAAATGGTGTCTCCTCGTCCCCCTGTAACATCAGTCAGTTCTGTTGAGAGAGAAAGTTAGAACTTAAAAAGAGATACACAAGGAAAGTATAACAAATGCAATCCTAATAGTACTGATAGGACTCACTATATATTACAAACATGGATATCAGTGACCAATATCTCTGCTCTTACATAGCTATCTTCTCTAAGTTCTTAGTGCCTTTTTTTTTTTGCTGTATAGCATTCAGGACATTGTATTCAATTGATTTATGGGATCAACAAGCTGGAATAATTAGAGCAATGTTTCTCAAAATTGATAATTTGAAGATGTGAAGACTTCAACTCACTGAATTCTGGGAATTGAAGTCCACGCATCTTAAAAGTTGCTATGACTGAGAAACACTGATTTAAAGAGAAACCCCTTTGAGCAACTTCTGGTGACTACATAGGCATGCTCACCTTCTTTCCATGGCAGCAATATAGTGTTGCCTTCCTTTAGGCAATGTTTTTTTCCCCCACATCCCATTGTAATTTATGACTCTCTGATCTTCTGTTCAGACAGTTTATTTTATTTTTAAAAATCAGTCAGTGTGCTTCACCTACTGTGACTTTGGTCATTTGCACATTCTCACGTGCAAACGCATCTGTAGTTTATCTCACTATCTCTAAGAAAGCAGTCAACCGTTGGAGCAGGACTATTTAAATGCACCATAACCCGTTTTTACGATTTTGGTATGGCTGGAGACCTGCAGACGCTTTAACGAAGCTTGCGGTCCTAGGTGCCTTTACGGGCCACTAGTAAGGACCACCCTAATCAGCCGGCTCTTGTGACGCTTGCTTACTCGGAAGTAGGCCCTACTGTGGCTTTTTGATGGCTTCCCCCCCCCCCCGACGCGGATAAGAAATCGTGGCGTCGCGGCTTGGCTTTTGGGATTGCTGGTTACGACACTTTCATCTCTCCCCCCCAGCAGATCCACAGAGAACTGACCAGCGAGGGCACGATCTCTAAACCGCAGCCCCGGCCATCCCCGCAAGATAAATCAAACCCCCGTCGTGCGAACGCTAGAACAACCTTGGCCCGAGTGGGTGGGGATTCGGAAGAGGGAGGAAGGGGGCGGATCAGAGCCGAGGAAGGGAGCTAACAGGCGGTCGGCCGGTCGCTTCAATTTGAGCTAAGCTGGGACCGGCTCGGGAAGGGTTAACGCGGCGGCAGTTCCTCTCCGGTGCTCCCCGCAGAGCCTGTTATGGCCTTTAAGCAGACGTCGCTAATGCATCCCGCACCAGCCCCCTCTCGGGCTGCCAGTGGGGTTTCCTGCTTGTGCGGCAGGCACTGAGCCGAGCGCGGCAGCCTTCCTGCGAGCCAGCTGCCTACGGAGCAGAGCCCGGGAACCGGCGGAGGCAACGAGCCTTCCCTTAGCTGATACACCCTGAGCCCGGGTTCCTCAGGTGCGGAGCTTGCACTCAGCCGGGAGCTTGCAGACAACAGGTACGAGGCGGCGGGAAGGGGCGGCCAGCAGCGAGAGCTGCTGCTCTTGCCGGCTAATGAATGGGCGCGAGGACGCCGGCAGCGCGTGCAGGCCCCACTGGAACTCGAGCGCGAGGGTTCGGAGAGGGGCTGGGGACTGGAGGGGCGCGGGGGGGGGGTGCCCAGACCTCCATATCTCACCCTCCCCGGACCTAAGGAAAGGGCAGAGGGGGGGGGGCTGTGGACAAAAGGAGGGAGGGAGAGGGGGAGCTGGCAAGGCTCAGCGCAACCCCAGAATGAGGAGAGGAAGGGCCTCGAGCTGAAGCAGCAGCCTCCTTTCGACCCCCCTTGTGGTTTAGGATTTGCCTCCCCGCTCCCCTTTTTAGTTTGCCCCTTCCGTTGTAGCTTTTGGGGAGGAGAGAGGGGGATCCCATAGTTGAAACAGTATGAGTGGGAGAGGCATTTAATCCTAGGAAGGGTTCTCTCCCCTTCCTCCCTTCTCCCCTTCCTGAGAACTCTTTTTTAAAAAAAAAAGAAAAACAAAAAAAAACTTTTGTCTCCCACAAAAGTCCCCATGTGGTAATGAGTGGGGTGCTAAGCAAAAGAAGCCATCCCACAGAAGAGTGTGATTCTTGGTGGCTCTTGAAGGGTGGAGAACTTGATTGGTTTTTTTAAAGTGTTGTTGGGTCCTTTGATTTTAATTATTTTTGTTAAGATTCTGCAGTTAGGAATAGTTAGGAATAGGTAACTTGCTTCACGCACCCAGTTACTTAGCCCTTTTTTGTCCTTCCCACAATACCCTGGACCACAAGCTGAGCAGTGATTCTGGATTTGCATAATGTGCTAGACTCAAAGATAGTTGATATGTAGTTCTCTGTGTGGTTCAAACATAGACACTTATGTTTATTTGGATACCTTGGTTTTTCCATGTTTGGAAAACCACTTAGGTGAAGATTGCCTTCTTGATGAAACACATATTATTATCATCACACCAAATCCAAATTTTCTTAAAATTGGTGAAGTTAAGAAGCACTATTTCCACCAACAGATCTGACAAAGAGAGTCCTTAGCTGTCCAGGCATAGCTTTAAAAATATGAAAACCCAGCATACATAAATATCAATTCAAAATACTTGGTGCTTAGATTGCTTTTCATCTTTAAAGTGCTTTCACACTCATTAGCTGAATCTCTGCATCCCTTGCATGGCGGCTTAACCTGGAATGATTTATATAGAATATCAAAGGGGGCTCTTTCTAATGCTGTCTTGCGCTTCTGAATCTTGCTTTGTTCTTCCTTGGTAAGCTCATGTCTGAAGCTGCAATTTCTTTATGTCAGGAGAGACTGCACCCCAGTTCTGAAGATTAGAGAAGAAATGGCATAGTGTCTGTGTACACAGGTGATGGGAAATGGCCAGGAATTTTCTCCTCTTTTAGATCAATGATAGTTTAATAGAAAAGAGGAAACAAGGCAGTTAAACTAATTTCCTTCTACTTTCAAAGCAATAGCTCAATTACAAAATTCCTATACTGTTTGTGAGAAAACAAGATTGGGCGGAGTGATAGTTATATTGTGTTGCTTTTACTGAGTATTAAGCTGTTACATTTTCCACACAATATTAGCAATACCTCATTGTGACATATAAGTTAATAGCACGCTGTGGAAAAAAGATGAGCACATCCTATGGCATTTTGTAGCATGCCAGCTGCCAAACAAGATGCTGATATGCAGTGGCATCACTGATGATAGTGTGGAACAGCATTGGGTGTTTAACTTTATTAAGGTAATTAAGGATTTTTTTTGTGGCTGGAGTACAAAATATTTTTGTTAAGAAAAAATGTATATGGCCACCCAAGTTATTCATGGTAACTTCAGGTGGCTTGCAGAAGTAAAATCCCAAATGCAAAATCCAGTAGCCCCTCCCCTTCACAACAACAACCAAATCACAAAACATCAAGTGCCTAGTATTGGTCCAGAATGTCCAATCTTGGTAAAATCATTGTTGTGAAAGTGCTTTAATAAAAATGGAATTAATTACATAAACCAGGCAAATTGGAGAATGTGGAAGCAGAATATAATGATGAAACATATATAAAAAATAAAAGTGATTATTAATGCTGGAGACCGCTAAGTAAAAGGCAAACAGCTGGAATGAAAATGCCTGATTTTCCACTCATTGTTTGGAAGAATAATTAAAATCTGGAAGCTAATAGTTAGCAGTGAGGTTGTTATAAAGAATCTGAGAGCCAGATTTTTTAAGGGGCCAAGCATTTAATTTAGTAAGACATTTTAAATTAAAATTCCTAAGTGTATTTTGTAAAATTATATATTTGGTGGGTTACTGCTTTATTATGTATGCATTTTTATAACTTTAAAACAGTGTGCTTGGGTTGATTTGGGAGGAGATAGCAGGAGTCACCAATTAGCAACAGCTGTTACACATTTTACTCTCTTCTTCAAACATCTTAGGAAAAGCTAAGAATTTCTTCAAAAGATGGCATCTGTTGCCTTCTTTCTGTGCTGGCATTTGAGCCTTGGCGAAAGAGCTGTGCCAAATAATCACACTATTTTGCTGCTGCCCTTAAATTATTCTGGGTATTTCAGAGATGCATGATTGAGGAAGCGGTTTGACAATGTTTGGCTCTTTCCTCCTAGAAGGAGTTGTTTATAAAACAAAGGAACAATATGGTACCTAGGAAGGATGTATCGGTGTAAAGGCTGCAGCCAAATAATAATGGTCTGGTTTATGTTCCACATAAGACTACAGATTGAATACAACTGTAAAGCTAGGGTTACTATATCTTGGCTATAAAAATCTAGATTATTAAATAAGAGCAAAGAGATATATGAGATGCAAACTCTTTGCTGTCTTGTACTAGTTGTCTGGATTTTTGCTTAAGATGGCTCAAGTTAAACATTTTTATAAAATGGACATTTTCTCAATACCACCTTGAAAATCCTGTTGGAAGATGCATGTTACATTTGCAAATATTACAGATACTTGGAGTATTTAGGCTGAAATTGATGGCAGTGACGAATGGACTTGGTACTATGATGTACAGTAAGACATCTTCACTTTCTTCAGGAAATCTAGACATTGGCTTGGAATTGGAAACTCCACTCAAAGCATTATTCCCCCCCCCCACACACCATCCTTGTAAGTTAGCAGAACTTGTCAGAAGCCCTATGCAGGGGTAGGGAACCTTGATTCTTTTATGACTTGTGGACTTCAACTCCCAGAATTCCTGAGTCAGCATGGCTGGTTCAGGAAGTCTGGGTACTGAAGTCCACCAGTCATAAAAGAGCCAAGGTTCCCTACCCCTGCTCTATAGTTAATACTTACCAGATATTAGCTGCAGAAGTTCTTATGACCACTAGAGAGCAGCAAAGAGATACAAAAAAGTTTCTTTGCTGCCATCTCCTAGTGATCTGGATTGGGCATCACAGATCTAGTGATATAACTGCATTAAAGCTACAGTACTTGTTTCTCCTTTTCCATATAGTTAGCTGGATGAAAAAGGATGAAAAACATTGTTCTTCCTCAGAGACATCCCTTGGCTGCACAAAGCCCTAATCCCCTTGTGCTTTTCAAGTCATCTTTCAAAAGGAGCTCTCAGAGGAGTTATGGACAAGAAAACGTTAATATATGAGAATTGAATTTAGTATTGGAGATCGCTAGACTAATAGAGTGGTCCTTGTTCTCTAATTTTGATCTGATCAAAGGTTTCAGATAGCTGCCACAAAACAAATACCGGTAGGTGGAGGGATATAATTCCAGTATCGAGGTAAAAGGAGTCCCTGTACCCCTAGTCATAACTGAATTTAGGGGGCGATGTTTATTTCCGTTTCTTTATTTCCGCTGTCCAAAGATGTTTCTGGGGTCATTTGGCAAGTATGACATCACACGGCAGTGCAAAGCGAATGGTGAAACTCAGAACACTGTTAACTTCTCACCGAAGTACCTATTTATCTATTTGCATTTACATGTTTTCAAACTGCTAGGTTGGCAGGAGCTGAGGACAGTGACAGGCGCTCATTCTGTCACACAATGGTAGGGATTCGAACCGCTGGAGTACAGACCTCTTGGCATTTTTTAAGCCATCGAGACACTGTGCCTCTGTTTCAGGTAGTTGCTACAGAAGAAAGAGTGGTTCCACTAATGCCTAGGTGAAAATAGCTTAGGATGAGGATCTTACTCCATGTCGCTGGGTAGGAGAGAGGGAAAGAACTTGAAAAGAAATTGTATTAATTAAAATAAAGGATTAAAGAAAATCAGCAAATTGCAGATGTGGATTGGCTTGGCAATCTACTCGTTCTGTGTCTGCTATTCTTTGTGTTGTTCTGGCTTGAGCCTTAAACAAAGCACTTTATGATCCCAGCTGGAAGGCCCCTTTTAGCTTCTGAATTTACAGCACAGCTGTAGCATTTAGCCAGTAACAAGCTGATGGTGGTGTTTCTTCGTTTTTATGGGTATGTTTGTTTGCTCTTTCAGAACTCTGTATTTTTTTTAAAAAAAAGTTTAATGGTAACTCTAAAATGAGCATTGCTTCATGGGGATGAAGATTCTCTTTCCAGTTGAGATTGACTCTTCGTGATTTGATGAACATGTCTGTACAGTTTTCTTTTTGCAGCATGGAAGTATTGCCATTACCTTCTTTGAGGATGGTCTTCCCCTGTCTAGGATAGCTATCTGGAATTTCTGCTACCGGTAGCTACCCATCTAAGTACTGACCAGGGCCAGCCTTTCTTAGTTTCCAAGTCCATCCGGGTGCTGAAAACTGAATGCTACTCCTGCTTAGACTTCCAATAAAATAAAAATACCGTACATGTCTAATATTTTTAAGGCATTATAATACCTATCGGTTTATTTTGATATATGCTATTTTTTTTCAAACATGGTCTGGGGAAAGCAGTTGGAGTGCAAGCCATATAGGCAGATACAAAGATATTATGCTGCCCTTGGAAGTTCTACATCAGGGGTAGTCAACCTTGGCTCTTTTATGACAGCTTAGCTGGCTCAGGAATTCTGGGAGTTGAAGTCCACGAGTCATAAAAGAGCCAGGGTTGACTGCCCCTGTTCTACATAGATCTCCTTTGGCTGTGATCCATTCATGGGCCCAGTTTTTCTGTATGTTCTTCAAGAGCAGAGACACTATGCAAAAATGTAAAAATGTGCAGAATCCTGATAATCTATTTAGAGCATCATCAGAAAATCACATATGCTTGATTACATTTTACGTCTGTGCTGTCTTCCATCAACATAGAACCACAGGGCTGGAAGGGATTTTGAAGGTCTTCTAGTCCAATTATATCACTCCAGACAACGTTTTCCAAAAATTATTCTTTCTGTCTGCTTATTTGAATATTTGGTTAAAGCTCCTGATTTATTCAATATAAAATAGAAATAACCCCATAGTTGATTGATGTGAATGGGTTGGGCAACAATTGACATTGGAAAATTAAGTCTAACCATCTTATACTCAAATGAAATAAAATAACTTGAATTTAAGGGATTTCTGAATACCCACGTCTGTCACCATGCTACAAAAATACTTTAAAAATGTAGGTTTTGTTGTGGGAGAACCTCCATTTTTATGAATGAAAGTCAAACTGCTGCCATCTAATCGTGTATTGTAGTGTTAGAGTGTGTCCTAATTAAAACTTGTAGGATTAATATTACCTGTGAATCACTTTTATTACATTACAACTTGTAATTATTTAATTCAGTTGGCAGCACTGGACTACAGTGATACTGAAAACGTGTGCTTCCAGAGTCTAGCCATCAAAACTTTCTATATCCTAGGACAGCGGTTCTCAACCTGTGGGTCGCGACCCCTTTGGGGGTCGAACGACCGTTTCACAGGGGTCGCCTAAGACCAGGGCTTTTTTTCTCAGAACGCTCAAAACGGCGTTCCGGCACCTTTTTTTGATGGATTATTTTCAACTTTTCTGTGTGCATTGCGGCAGCTTCTGTGGGAGCCGTGGCGGAGGTGGTGCTGGTGGGGCAGCGGTGGGCGCTGGGTGCGAAGGTGGCGCGCGTGGCTGACCTTCCTTGGGCCGGGCCAGCTTGTGGCTTAGCCGGTGCTGGACCTGCGCCGCCACTGCCTCACCCTGTGTGCCTACATGGCCGCCCTGGAGTGCCTGGCCAACAACGCTTGCCGCCGCCTCGGCCTGCCCGCCTCCTGGTTGCCCAGCTGCACTCCACCCCCAGCTGCCCTCTGCTCCGGAGCTTCCCCCCGCACCACCCGGCTCATCTCCCTCACTGTCAGAGGCCGCCTTGGCCCTCTGGCACCCAGCGTGGCCCTGGGGCTGGCGGGCAGGAGCGGCTCCTTCCCGGATTGCCGGGCTCTGGGCCTCGGAAGTGGTCAGGCGGCGGGGAAGAGGGCGATGCCCACATGTGCATCGGAAGTTAGCCGGACGGGCCGGGAGGGGAGAAGCGGCGCCTTCTGAGTGGGAGCTGGCGCTCTGGCTGCACCCCTCTCGTGTGTGACGAGTTGGGGAAGGGTTTGGCGAAGGGCTGCGCAGCGTGGCAAGGGGCTCCCATGATCCCGCCGCTGCGATGGCGCTCAGGAGGCTGGAGGGGTGGGCAGGTCCTGGGGGGGGGTGGCTGGGAGAGCACAAGAGGTGCCGGGATGAGGATGGGGGGCTCCAGACTACTATCCCCAGCAGCCCTAAAAAGCACTGTGGAAGAGTGGGGAATGCTGGGAGTTGCAGTTCATCACCATTTGGGAAAACATGACTCTCCAAAGATCAATCCTTCCTTCCTTCCACCTCCGGGCTTTCTATCGATCGAGGCAGATTACAGAGCCACGATCCATTCACGCGAGCTGGCAACGGGGCCCCGAAATCAAAGGAGAAAACTCGTTTCGGGGCTGTAAAAAAGGATCCCTCTCCCCCGCCCCGACCCCCGCCGCTAGCAGCGCCAGAGTTTGGAAATGCGCTGGTCCGGGACCCTTGGCTACGGGGGCAGGCTGGCGGCGGCTCTGCTCAGATATGGGGGACGAAAAAATACGGCCGGAAGGGAAGAGAAATCATTCGAGCGGCTCGGAGCATTTTATTTGGAAACATTGGCTCCAGTTTCAATCCGGACATTTGTGCTTTCTTACCCCTGCGCACATGCGCCTGTGCGTTTTCCCCGGTAGCAAAAAAGGGAGGGGAAGGGGCAACGGGAAGCGTCCTTTCATACATCATTTACACTCCCGCCTCCCCAATCAGGCTTATTTGGAAATCGGTCCGACGAAGCTGGCTTCCTCAATCCGCCACCGGGGGTTAAAATATCTTTCCCCTTCAGGCATTATAAAGCACCTTTTCCTTCCTTCCTTCCTTCCTTCCTTCCTTCCTTCCTTCCTTCCTTCCTTCCTTCCTTCCTTCCTTCCTTCCTTTTCCATCTCCTTCCTTTCCCCTTCAATCTTCCTTCCTTCCATCCATCTCCTTCCCTTCCCCTTCAATCTTCCTTCCTTCCTTCCTTCCTTCCTTCCTTCCTTCCTTCCTTCCTTCCTTCCTTCCTTCCTTCCTTCCTCCTTCCTTTCCCCTTCAATCTTCCTTCCTTCCTTCCATCTCCATCTCCATCCCTTCCCCTTAACTCTCTCTCCTTCCTTCCTTCCTTCCTTCCTTCCTTCCTTCCTTCCCCCTTCAATCTCCTTCCTTCTCCATCTCCTTCCTTTCCCCTTCAATCTTCCTTCCTTCCATCTCCATCCCTTCCACTTCAATCTCTTCTTCCTTTCTTCCTTTCCCCTTCAATCTTCTTCCTTCTCCCTCTCCTTCCTTTCCCCTTCAATCTTTCTTCCTTCCTTCCTTTTCCCTCCCTCCCAACATTTTTGAACAAGGAAGAGTAACCTTCTCCAGTGAGCATTGCTGTATTGTTTTTGTAATTCATCACTATGCTTTCATTATGTTCAATTCGTAACAATGAAAATACACCCTGCATATCAGATATTTACATTACGATTCCAAACAGTAGCAAAATTACAGTTACGAAGTAGCAACGAAAATAATTTTATGGTTGCAGGTCACCACAACATGAGGAACTGTATTAAGGGGTCGCGGCATTAGAAAGGTTGAGAATCACTGATCTAAAAGCTACTTCATTCAGAAAATGATTACTAGACTGCCAGATATTTAGAGTGTACAACGTGTCTTAAAGAAGAGTAATGAATAGAATCCAGTTTCTGATCTTTGCAAATTCATATTCTACTTTTAGGAATAACAATACTTAAAGGAGTGGCTGCTGCCAAAATACAGGTCATCGTCAACTTACGACCTCAATTGAGCCCAAAATTTCTGTTGCTATGTGAAATAGATGTTAAGTAAATTTTGCTCCATTTTACAACTTCTTCTTGCCACAATTGTTAAGTGAATCACTGCAGTTGTTGAGCTACTAACATGGTTGTTCAGGTAAACTGGCTTCCCTGTTGACTTTGCTTGTCAAAATTTTGCAAAAGGTGATCACATGACCCCGTCATAAGTATGAATCAGTTTGCCAAGTGTCTGGATTTCGAACCCACGATCAGGGGGATCCTACGATTGCAAATGTTCAAAATGGTCATAAGTCTTTTTTCAGTGCTGTTGTAACTTTGAATGGTCACTAAAAGAAACTGTTGTAAATTCAGGACTACCTCTATACTTTATCCTATATTGAGTCAGCTGTGAAGATTCTCCTCCAGATACCCTCCCCATCTGAAATGAGATGGACAGAGCACTTTCACCAATATTGTCTTCCTTCCCATTACGGAAGTTATTGTTTAAGTATTTATTTCGCTACATTGTAATATATTAATCTCATTGTTGGCATTATAACTGAAATGCATAGGAATCATCTGGCAGAAGGCAATATGCAGATAAAAGGTAAGTCATTCTAAAAAGAAGAATTAGATTATAGCAACAAAGAGGCCTGCCGCCTGTCAATTCCCCTTTCATTTATATTAAGATTCCTATTGCAAAATAAACACTCTTCTCTAGGTTCATTCAACAGAATATTTCTTTTTACACTCCTTCATTAGCTGATGTACAGGCGATCCCATCAAATAAAAATTTAAAAAGCAAGGTTAGCCACCCAAGGAATTAGTATCTGGGGCTAATAATGTCTGCAGCATATTACATGCAATAATCAATCACAGGAATTGAAATCATTATATAGGCTGAAGTATCACAGTCCTATTAAACAACTACCGTCCTGTCTCCAATCTTCCCTTTATAGGGAAGGTTGTTGAGAAGGTGGTGTCACTCCAGCTCCAACGGTCCTTGGATGAGGCTGATTATCTGGGCCCTCAACAGTCAGGATTCAGGCTCGGCTACTCCACGGAAACTGCTTTGGTCGCGCTGACGGATGATCTCTGGTGGGCCCGGGATAAGGGATTTTCCACTATCCTGGTGCTACTTGACCTCTCAGCGGCTTTCGATACCATTGACCATGGTATCCTTCTGCATCGACTGGAGGGGTTGGGGGTTGGAGGCACTGTTTTGCAGTGGTTCACCTCCTACCTCACTGGTCGGTCGCAGTCGGTGTTGGGGGGTCAGAGGTCGACCCCTAGGTTCCTCCCTTGTGGGGTCCCTCAGGGATCGGTCCTCTCCCCTCTGCTGTTTAATATCTACATGAAACCGCTGGGTGAGATCATCCGACAACACGGGGTGAGATATCATCAGTATGCTAATGATACCCAGCTTTACATCTCCACCCCGTGTCATTTCAGTGAAGCAGCGGAAGTGATGTGCCGATGTCTGGAGGCTGTTAGGGTTTGGATGGGTGCCAACAGGCTCAAGCTCAACCCCGACAAGACGGAGTGGCTATGGGTTCTGCCTCCCAAGGATAATTCAATCTATCCGTCCATCAGCCTGGGGGGGAGCTTTTGACCCCCTCGGAGAAGGTCCGCAACTTGGGCGTCCTCCTCGATCCACAGCTAAATTTGGAACATCATTTTTCGGCTGTGGCGAGGAGGACATTTGCCTAGGTTCGCCTGGTGCACCAGTTGCGGCCCTATTTGGACCGGGAGTCTCTTCTCACAGTCACTCATGCCCTTATCACCTCGAGGCTCGACTACTGCAATGCTCTCTACATGGGGCTACCTTTGAAAAACGTTCGGAGACTTCAGGTAATGCAGAATGCAGCCGCGCGAGCAGTGTTGGGCTTGCCCAGAAATGCCCACATTTCGGCATCACTCCGCGAGCTGCATTGGCTGCCAATTGGTCTCCGAACCCAATTCAAAGTGTTGGTTATGACCTATAAAGCCCTACATGGCATCGGACCAGGTTACTTACGGGACCGTCTGCTGCCCCATGAATCCCAGCGGCCAGTTAGGGCCCACAGAGTCGGCCTTCTCCAGGTCCCGTCAGCCAGACAGTGTCGCCTGGCGGGGCCTAGGGGAAGAGCCTTCTCTGTTGTGGCCCCAGCCCTCTGGAACCAACTTCCCCCGGAGATCCGTGTCGCCCCCACCCTGTCTGCCTTTCGTAAATTACTCAAAACACACCTCTGCCGGCAGGCCTGGGGTAGTTAACATCTTGCCCCAAGCCAGTGTATGTCTGTGTGTATGCTGAATGATTGTTTTTTTTTTAAAAATTAAGAGGTTTTATATTTACATGTATTTTTTATATGTTGATTTCTACTGTGTTGTGAGCCGCCCTGAGTTCTCCGGAATAGGGCGGCATAGAAATCGAATAAATAATAATAATAATAATAATAATAATAATAATAATAATAATAATAATAATCTATATAGTATTCACTTCCTAGGACAGTGGTTCTCAACCTTTCTAATGCCGCGACCCCTTAATACAGTTCCTCATGTTGTGGTGACCCAAACCATAAAATTATTTTCATTGCTACGGTACTTCATAACTGTAATTTTGCTACTGTTTGGAATCATAATGTAAATATCTGATATGCAGGATGTATTTTCATTGTTACGAATTGAACATAATGAAAGCATAGTGATGAATTAACAAAAACAATACAGCAATGCTCACTGGAGAAGCTTACTCTTCCTTGCTCAAAAATGTTGGGAGGGAGGAAGGAAGAAAGATTGAAGGGGAAAAGAAGGAGATGGAGAAGGAAGAAGATTGAAGGGGAAAGGAAGAAAGGAAGGAGAAAGAGATTGAAGTGGAAGGGATGGAGATGGAAGGAAGGAAGGAAGATTGAAGGGGAAAGGAAGGAGATGGAGAAGGAAGGAGATTGAAGGGGGAAGGAAGGAAGGAGAGAGATTTAAGGGGAAGGGAGGGAGATGGAGATGGAAGGAAGGAAGATTGAAGGGGAAAGGAAGGAGAAGAAAAGGAAGGAGATTGAAGGAGGAAGGAAGGAAGGAAGATTGAAGGGGAAGGGAAGGAGATGGATGGATGGATGGATGGAAGGAAGGAAGATTAAAGAGGAAAGGAAGGAGATGGAAAAGGAAGGAAATTGAAGGAGAAAGGAAGGAAGGAAGGAGAGATTGAAGGGGAAGGAAAGGAGATGGAAGGAAGGAAGGAAGGAAAAGGTGCTTTATAATGCCTGAAGGGGAAAGATATTTTAATCCCCGATGGCTGATTGAGGAAGCCAGGTTCGTTGGACCGATTTCCAAATAAGCCTGATTGGGGAGGCAGGAGTGTAAATGATGTATGAAAGGACGCTTCCCGTTGCCCCTTCCCCTCCCTTTTTTGCTACCACCGGGGAAAACATACAGGCGCATGTGCGCAGGGGTAAGAAAGCACAAACGCCCGGATTGAAACTGGAGCCAACGTTTCCAAACGAAATGGTCCGAGCCGCTTGAATGATTTCTCTTCCCTGCCGGCTGTTTTTTTTCCGTCCCCCATATCTGAGCAGAGCGCCGCCAGCCTTTTAAATAATTTTTTTTTTATTAAAATTTTTTATAAAAAAACTTTTAACAATTATAACATAGTAACCTATTAACTCAACTGAAAACAAACAAATTACATAATAAAAATAAACAATACAAAGAACTGCTCGGAACCCCCCTCCAGAACACCCTCCACCAGCCCACTCCTCTTATATTTTCGCTCCTCCTCCTCGCCATCCAAAACACTAGCTACAATTCTACCGAGCATCCTACAAAAATTATCTAATCCCTAAGCAGAGCGCCGCCAGCCTACCCCCGTAGCCAAGGGTCCCGGACCAGCGACTTTCCAAATTCTGGCGCTGCTAGCGGCGGGGGTCGGGGCGGGGGAGAGGGATCCTTTTTTACAGCCCCGAAACGAGTTTTCTCCTTTGATTTCGGGGCCCTGTTGCCAGCTCGCGGGAGTGGATCGTGGCTCTGTAATCTGCCTCGATCGATAGAAAGCCCGGAGGTGGAAGGAAGGAAGGATTGATCTTTGGAGAGTCATGTTTTCCCAAATGGTGATGAACTGCAACTCCCAGCATTCCCCACTCTTCCACAGTGCTTTTTAGGGCTGCTAGGGATAGTAGTCTGTAGCCCCCCATCCTCATCCCGGCACCTCTTGCGCTCTCCCAGCTGCCCCCCAGGACCTGCCCACCCCTCCAGCCTCCCGAGCGCCATTGCAGCGGCGGGATTGTGGGAGCCCCTTGCCATGCTGTGCAGCCCTTTGCCAAACCCTACCCCAACTCGTCACACGCGAGAGGGGCACAGCTGGAGCGCCAGCTCCCACTCGGAAGGTGCCGCTTCTCCCCTCCCAGCCCGTCCGGCTGGCCTCCGAAGCACATGTGGGCATTGCCCTGTTCCCTGCCACCTGGCCACCTCCGAGGCCCAGAGCCCGGCAAGCCAGGAAGGAGCCACTCCTGCCCGCCAGCCCCAGGGCCACGCTGGGCGCCAGAGGGCCGAGGCAGCCTCTGATGGTGAGGGAGATGAGCCGGGTGGTGCGGGGGGAAGCTCCGGAGCAGAGGGCGGCTGGGGGTGGAGTGCAGCTGGGCAATCAGGAGATGGGCAGGCCGAGGTGGCGGCAAGCGTCGTTGGCCAGGCGCTCCAGGGTGGCTATGTAGGCACACAGGGTGAGGTAGCGGCAGCGCAGGTACAGCACTGGCTACGCCACCAGCTGGCCCGGCCCAAGGAAGGTCAGCCACGCGTGCCACCTTCGCACCCAGCGCCCGCCGCTGCCCCACCAGCACCACCTCCGCCACCTTTCCTGTGCAGCCCCGCTTGTCAAGCGGGCCCCACGGCTCCCACAGCAGCCGCCGCAATGCACACCGATGGTGCACGAGGTGAGCACGAGGCAGGCGAGCACATGTTTTCCGTGCTTCAGTGCCAGGCTCTCCATGCTGCAGCGCGACCCTGGAGAGCCTGGCTGACACGGGTGAGCACGAGGCAGGAGTGCACATGGACTCCGCTTTTTCAGCAGGGCAGAATTAAGTGCTGCTCCCCATCTCCCACCCCTGGTCCTCTTTTACTTACAAGTAGGAGATGGCGTAATTGCTCAGCAGGGAGAGGTGAAAAGTTCCTGCAATCTTGCCTTTGCTGCAGACAACTTGCAAGTGCAACGTTTGTGGGCTGGGTCTTTTGGCGCGCTCTGCAGTGCAGAGACAGCCGTTAATGTCCAGGTCTGGACAATTCCTATTGGCTTTCGAAAGCCAATAGAATGGAGTCTATTGAATAGACTCTTAATCTATTCAATAGAATAAGAGTCTATTCAATACAGTCTATTCTATTGGCTTTTGAAAGCCAGTAGAATAGAGGGAGTAGCACAGCTCATGGAAAAGTTGAAAAATATCCATCAAAAAAAGGTGCCGGAACGCCGTTTTGAGCGTTCTGAGAAAAAAGCCCTGGTCTTAGGCGACCCCTGTGAAACGGCCGTTCGACCCCCAAAGGGGTCGCGACCCACAGGTTGAGAACCGCTGTCCTAGGATATAGAAAGTTTTGATGGCTAGACTCTGGAAGCACACGTTTTCAGTATCACTGTAGTCCAGTGCTACCAACTCAATTAAATAATTACAAGTTATAATGTAATAAAAGTGATTCACAGGTAATATTAATCCTACAAGTTTTAATTAGGACACACTCTAACACTACAATGCACAATTAGATGGCAGCAGTTTGACTTTCATTCATAAAAATGGAGGTTCTCCCACAACAAAACCTACATTTTTAAAGTATTTTTATAGCTGGTGACAGACGTGGGTATTCAGAAATCCCTTAAATTCAAGTTATTTTATTTCATTTGAGTATAAGGTGGTTAGATTTAATTTTCCAATGTCAATTGTTGCCCAACCCATTCACATCAATCAACTATGAGGTTATTTCTATTTTATATTGAATAAATCAGGAGCTTTAACCAAATATTCAAATAAGCAGACAGAAAGAATAATTTTTGGAAAACATTTTCTGGAGTGATATAATTGGACTAGAAGACCTTCAAAATCCCTTCCAGCCCTGTGGTTCTATGTTGATGGAAGACAGCACAGACGTAAAATGTAATCAAGCATATGTGATTTTCTGATGATGCTCTAAATAGATTATCAGGATTCTGCACATTTTTACATTTTTGCATAGTGTCTCTGCTCTTGAAGAACATACAGAAAAACTGGGCCCATGAATGGATCACAGCCAAAGGAGATCTATGTAGAACAGGGGCAGTCAACCCTGGCTCTTTTATGACTCGTGGACTTCAACTCCCAGAATTCCTGATCCAGCTAAGCTGTCATAAAAGAGCCAAGGTTGACTACCCCTGATGTAGAACTTCCAAGGGCAGCATAATATCTTTGTATCTGCCTATATGGCTTGCACTCCAACTGCTTTCCCCAGACCATGTTTGAAAAAAAATAGCATATATCAAAATAAACCGATAGGTATTATAATGCCTTAAAAATATTAGACATGTACGGTATTTTTATTTTATTGGAAGTCTAAGCAAGAGTAGCATTCAGTTTTCAGCACCCGGATGGACTTGGAAACTAAGAAAGGCTGGCCCTGGTCAGTACTTAGATGGGTAGCTACCGGTAGCAGAAATTCCAGATCTCTATCCTAGACAGGGGAAGACCATCCTCAAAGAAGGTAATGGCAATACTTCCATGCTGCAAAAAGAAAACTGTACAGACATGTTCATCAAATCACGAAGAGTCAATCTCAACTGGAAAGAGAATCTTCATCCCCATGAAGCAATGCTCATTTTAGAGTTACCATTAAACTTTTTTTTTTAAAAAAAAATACAGAGTTCTGAAAGAGCAAACAAACATACCCATAAAAACGAAGAAACACCATCATCAGCTTGTTACTGGCTAAATGCTACAGCTGTGCTGTAAATTCAGAAGCTAAAAGGGGCCTTCCAGCTGGGATCATAAAGTGCTTTGTTTAAGGCTCAAGCAAAACAACACAAAGAATAGCAGACACAGAACGAGTAGATTGCCAAGCCAATCCACATCTGCAATTTGCTGATTTTCTTTAATCCTTTATTTTAATTAATACAATTTCTTTTCAAGTTCTTTCCCTCTCTCCTACCCAGCAACATGGAGTAAGATCCTCATCCTAAGCTATTTTCACCTAGACATTAGTGGAACCACTCTTTCTTCTGTAGCAACTACCTGAAACAGAGGCACAGTGTCTCGATGGCTTAAAAAATGCCAAGAGGTCTGTACTCCAGCGGATCGAATCCCTACCATTGTGTGACAGAATGAGCGCCTGTCACTGTCCTCAGCTCCTGCCAACCTAGCAGTTTGAAAACATGTAAATGCAAATAGATAAATAGGTACTTCGGTGAGAAGTTAACAGTGTTCTGAGTTTCGCCATTCGCTTTGCACTGCCGTGTGATGTCATACTTACCAAATGACCCCAGAAATGACCCACAGGTTGAGAACTGCTGTTTTAGATAGTCTTCAAGTAATCTCAAATATAACATATTAGAATAGTTGGTGATGTATTTATTGAACTATGGATTACTATGAAAGATTATCTCTTTCAGAGAAAGCTCGTACAGATGTACTGATCTCATAGTGAAATGTATTCCTTCTGCCTCCAAAGGCAAAATATTGGACTTGGAGTATCTTCTTACCTTACAATGAGACATAATATGGTTTGCTTGGTTTTGCTAAATGTATTTTTTGAGAACGATGATTTAGTTTAATATGTAATCCAGCTTGGTTTTGTCAGCACATTATGGATGACAAAATAATAGCATAGTACAATGTAAAATCATTGTAATTGTGGAGAAATACACTCAGTCATAGAGGGCTAAAGACTATCAGTTTGAGCAAAATACCTATTTTCAAAATTTCTGTCAAAATGTATGGATTACTGATTTAATCCAGTCCATTTTTGAATTTCAGGTACTGGTGTAGCACTTCCAATCACCTGACTCACATGTAAGGAAAAATAGAGTTGGGTATTCTTGTACTTTAAGCATTTTTATTGTTGAAATATTTATATTGAGATGTTCAAACTGTTCAACCATTACATTTACAAGAATGTTAACAAAATGTTTTCCTTTGTCCACCACAATCTTTTATCATGTCATATTTTTAGATTGTTAAGTTTGGGAGAAAGATTGGCTTATTACTGATCTTTGTATAATAAGCTATGTATGGAGCCTCCTTTCTGCCAAATTACTTGAATATAACCTTTTAATAATAAAGGAAGAAAGGAAAGGATGTGCTCATATGCAGAGAAGAAGCAATAAAAGGTGGCAAGGAGAGAGAGAGAGCTACTCTCTGAATGGGGATGATACATTCTTAGACACTTCTTGTTTTGCAGTTTTATGCATGCAAATAAACTCATTCTTTCTTTTTCTTTATTCCTTGCTTAAATAATCCCCCCCCAAAAGGAACTAGCCTGGAATATTTATTTCCATGTTATAAAATGTTTGGTTTTAATTTGAATGGCTACTTTGGGACTTCTGTGCTTTACAGCCCTCTCTGAGCAGTTTAGAGAGCCAGCATATTGCCCCCAACAATCTGGGTCCTCATTTTACCGACCTCGGAAGGATGAACAGTTGAGTCAACCTTGAGCCGGTCAGGATTGAACTCCTGGCTGTGGAATGCAGAATTAGCCTGCAGTACTGCATTCTAACCACTGCGCCACCATGCCTCATAAACGGCTTATAAACCATGGATAGACCTTTTGTGGTTTGTTTAGCTGTTTCTGCTTGTAATGGAAGTAGACCTAGTTGAAAATAATTGGATTTCATGGACATGCATGCTCACCAGAATTTAATAAACCAGAATATTTTAAAGATTGGTCATTGGCATTGGGCCATTGTAAGCTATAGTTCACTTTCAGTCTCTGATTGTAGGTAACTGTTTTCTTAACTTGAGAGACAGAGTGGTAGAAGGAATAATGTACTAAGGTACATGAACTCAGTGTTTATTTACTAACTAGACTGTTGGCTTTGGTGATAACAGATACAGATAGCTAAGCAAGGACTACTTTCATAGATCTAAGTTAGATCTTGTTAGGTTTTATATGTAGTTATATATATTGTATTTTTAGTAGTCACGAATACTGTGGAAAAATACTAAATCTGAGCTTCAGATCTCTGGAAAGTCTTTTGAGAAATAGTGCTTGTCATATTTCTGATTCAGATTTCATAATCAATCATGTTTTGGTATATGGATGTTTCATGTTGATATTAGGGGTATGCTTCCAACTTCACGTACAAGGACAGCCTATTTAAACGTTGAGTTTAGAACAAACTAGTTCCACCCTCTCCCTCTTCATATGTAGGAAATTATGACATCTGTAGACCATAATTTACATCCTATTTTTAAAATTGTGGCTTGTACAAATTTTCAATTTCTTATATTTAGATAAATAGCAATTTGCAGTTTGTTCCTGGACATCATTCAGAAATCTTCTCATAACAAATCATGATCTTGATATTTCACCTGAACTGGTTGACAGTATCTTCACAGTACTAAAACTCTAGTGCAGCGGTTCTCAACCTATGGGTCGCGACCCCATTTGGGGTCGAACGACCGTTTCGCGGGGGTCGCCGGACACCGCGGTCCGCCATTTTGTTTGGTTTTTTTTGTTTTGTTTTTTTCATCTCGCGCGCGCCGCGCATGCGCGGTTCGGGCCGTCACATGCGCGCTGCGCATGCGCGGATCGGCCCGTCGCGGTCCGTCATTTTTTTTCATTGCGCACGTGCCGGGGTTGCGCCGTGCATGGGCGGGGCAAGTGGGGTCTCAACCTGAAAAAGGTTGAGAACCACTGGTCTAGTGTCTGTGTGATAGTTTGTAACCTTCAGTTGGGTGAAATGCTGCATCATAAGGCAAAGCTTTGTCAACCAAGGTACCTCAACTTACAGAATGTTGGAGCTGTTACTATCAAGGGAATGAAATTTGGGGATTTTTTGCTGCTTCAGTGTATGGTCAGCTGCGTTCACGTGATTCTCATTTTCAACAGCTGACAACTTCCTACGAGAAATCCCGAAGGAACTCCTGATTGCTGACACTCTTGTGCTCCTTGCCACATTCCCACTGCCCATGTCTTTGGAGAGTCAGTGGAGAAATGGTCCAATCCCTCTGCACTAGCACTCCCTGTACTGCCCACTCTTGCAATCTGTCCTCTACTTGGCAGTAGTCACCTGTTTGCTGGGAAAGGGAGGGAGGGAGAGAAGAAGGACAGAAGGAGGAAGGAAGGAAGGAAGGAAGGAAGGAAGGAAGGAAGGAAGGAAGGAAGGAAGGAAGGAAGGAACAGGGAAGGAGCACTTGTTTACTGGAAAGGGAGAGCTCAATAGTGAGAAGGGCAGCATATCAGTTTAATGACTAAAAAATGGAGGGACAGAGATAAAGGAAGGGGAAAGTAAAGAAGGAACAGGGAGGGAGGAAGGAAGAAAGGGAAGAGGGAAGGAATGAAGAGGGAAGGAACAAAGAGTGAAGAAAGACAGAAATATCACTGAAATGATGATCTTACTGGTCATGCATGGTTTTCTGGAAGTTTGGTTATCATTGTTTGTGATTAATTTTATGTCAATATTTTGTTCCTGGCAGATGCTTCTGCCCCAATAATTACTTTTAATTTGCAAGTGAATCTAAATATTATTAGAAAATCTTCAGAAACCATAAAAATTGTGAATTTGCAGACCATGGGTGTTATGCAATTGTCTGGCTTATAGTTCCAGTTGCTTCAAACTTTTTCCATGAACTTCTCACTGTCTTTGCAGAGTCTTGATTACAAATAAAAAAGAATAAACAATGTGATGCTTATGTATTTCAGCAGCTTGGAAAATAATCTATTATATTCCAGACGATTCTGAATTTTCTCCCTTTTTAAAAAGAGGGGGTATTCAGCAGCTGCAATAATAAGTTTGCGGCTTCTGACCTACATTGCAAAGGCTTGTTTGAAAAGAAATTAAAAGCAAGGAAATATGTGTTCTTTTATTTTTCAGAAGAAATTTATTCAGTGTACTGAATAACAGTGCAATTGTTAGTAATTCTGTAGAAGTGTAGACATTCAGGAAATACCCCAATATCTCAGCCATCCTCTTGCATTCTTTGTAAAAGGCTAACAATCTGTTCATAGTATTCTTTTTGTAATCCATACTTTAATGATGTCATTTTACTAATTGTTTTTTATTTTTGTGTTTTCTTTGGATCAGTTCATTACACTGCTTATAATCTAGTCATTATAATGGTACAAATATTTGCAGTGAGGTTCTCCTAATATTTCTGTGCTATCCAATTATGTCAATATAGGATATATATTAGTGCCCTACATAAAACACAACACTAAAACTATCCTACCTCAGACTGAATTAAGGTAATTCATTGGTAACAAATCATAAATTAAAGAAATAAAGTCAGCAGATATTTCCTGATTCTTTCTAGGAATCAAAAATCCTCTTTGATCCAAAATGCTGTAATTGAAGGGGTAGTCTCGCTTTTGGGATGGGTCACAATGAGGGCCTACTACTAAGAAGGCCTGCCTTCTGTCCCATGGCCTTTATACTATCTCTTAGAGTGGGGGCACCTTGAGTAGGGCCTCTTTATATCCATAGATCAGTAGTGGCGAATCTATGGCATGGGTGCCAGAGGCGGCACTCGGAGCCCTCTCTGTGGGCACATGTGCCATTGCCCCAGCCTCGCCTCCCCCCACGACCCCTCACCAGCAGCCCCCCTGGAGGAGTCACCCCTGAGCGTGGCCCACACAGAGCAGCGCAGCCAAGGACAT
The DNA here is from genome assembly GCA_034064705.1 of Bothrops alternatus. Taxonomy (NCBI): domain Eukaryota; kingdom Metazoa; phylum Chordata; class Lepidosauria; order Squamata; family Viperidae; genus Bothrops; species Bothrops alternatus. The sequence continues at coordinate 42,688,753 of JARGCV010000007.1, read as the reverse complement.
GGCAGCCAGGCAGTGTAGACAAGACTTTGCCCTCACGTCCCATCGTGCACAGTTGATACTGCAGGGCGTGGGCAGAGGGCGTGGCCACCATGGTGCTGCTGGGCTGCCTGGATGAGCTGTGGTGGGCCCTGGAGACGGTGAGTGGGCGTGCGGGCAGGCAGGGTGGGGGATGGTGTGGGGGCGGAGCGGGGGCACAGCAGGGGGTGGAGCGGGGGCGGGGCCAGTTTTTGGGCACTCAGTCTCTAAAAGGTTTGCCATCACTGCCATAGACCATAAGCAAAAGAGTCAGTGGGATTAATGACTTGTTGAAGCCGTGCCTCAACAGTGGCTCAAATGAACAATATATGTTAGACTGGAAACAGTGGATAGACTACATACAAGAGAAACACCAATCAAAGAAAATGTATCTGGCTTATAGTTAAATCTTGACATACGGAGTGAAGAATGTTTACAAATTTAAATCGATTGTATTAAGTTGAATAGCAGTTAACTTGAATTTTTTCCTGGTTTACATGTACAAATATATATCGATTAATAAAAAATGTTTTTTTTAAAAAAAAGAGTCAGTAGGATTAATGACTTGTTGAAGCCGTGCCTCAACAGTGGAAGTTCCTGTCTGTCTGTGTCTGTCTCTGCAAACCCTTAAAGGAAAGCTGGGGTATAAATCTAACAAATAAAAACATCTTCCTTTGCCCCAAGGTATGGATCTTTTGGGGTATAAGAAGTACTTTGAATTGGGCTTGAAAACATACTGCTAAGTGACTACAAAAAGGTTTTGCAAATCTCTGCCTTGCTGTCAAATAAATCAACCCAGAGTTCTCACTTCAGGCACAAATGACCAGGCTCAAATTATCTTATGTTGGACACATTATACAAAGACTTACCGTGTTTCCCCGATAGTAAGACACCCCCGATTGTAAGACGTATCGGGGTTTTCAGGGGGTCGGCTAATATAAGCCGTACCACGAAAGTAAGACATATTACTCCTGCCCACTTCCGCCTCCTGCTTAAAATACTTAAATACTTAAAATACTTAAAATACTTAATATACTTAAAATACTTAAAATAAAACTGACAATTGTTTTCCAATCAATATAAGCCGTACCCCGAAAGTAAGACATAGTGGGGCTTTTGGGGATAAAAAGAAAGTGTGACCCTGTCTTGCTTTAGGGGAAACACGGGTAGTTCTTTAGTCTAGAGAAGTCTCTAATGCTGGGAAGGTTGAAAGAAATAGAGGGAAAGGATGTTTAGCAAGAAGATGGATGGACATAATTACAGTATTGAAGAGTTGTTAGAGACTGTCTGAGACAGGGGGAGGAATCAAATGGAGAATTAGTCTAGAATCCCTACATGGGCACAAAAGGGTGATGTCTGACACCCCCCCCCCCTTGAATATTGTTGAACCTTATCTAACCTGACCCAGGAGCTTAAGCAATAAAATAGCTAACTGAACTCTTGACATGTGGGTCTGATTGTTCACATCTGACAAAAGTAATTGTAATAGACACTGTTACTAGTAATTCCACACTTAATAGACAGGTAGTAGATATTTGTATCCCCCCCCATTGTTTAAGGTACATAATTTGAAGGAATGGAAGAAATAGGAATAGGATTCACAGAAACTAAAGACTGAAAACTATTTAAATTCAGCCAAACTGAAAAACCAGTTAAACTGGTGTTCTTGGATTTAAGCCAGTTACGGTAGCAATAGTAACTTCAGAAATAATAATAACTCAAATCCATGCAGATTTTTTTATTTTATTGTCTAAAAGAGACAGAGTACATTTCCTAAGCAATTCTTTTGCAAGCTCTACAGTAGCTTACATGGTCCTCCAGATGTTTTTAAAGCCACCACTTCTGACATTCCTCACCTTTGAACATGTTGGCTAGAACTGATGGGATTTGCAATCCTTGAAAAGTGCCATGGGTTCCCTACTCCTGAACTATGATTCTAAGTACCTATCTTCTTCCTTTGCTAGTCTGTCTGGAATCTTAGTTATCCAAGTAAAAATAGTAAAAAAAATGTTCTCTCTTAACAGCAGTTGACTAATGCAATAATTAATTATTTTGTGGGGGGGGAGGGGAGAGTGGCTTTCAAACTAAGGCTCTTTTTTTATATCAATTTGCAACACATGGCCCATTTTAGCTTTTTTTTTTCCTTATCTGAACAAAGAAAATGATGGCAGAGTTGTCATCAGGCTGATGCTTAAGCATTATTAGTATTACTACTGCTGCTTCTACTACTCCTATCGTATTCCAGTGTCCCGAAAGTGATGCCTTTTAGATATTGTTACTGGTTGTCTCAGCTTATGGCCATAATTGGGTCCTGAATTATGGTTATAAGTTGTGGCAGTTCTTAGTGGGTCACCATGTGACCATGCTTGATATTATGACCTTGTTTTAGTCCTTGTTAAGCAAACACTGTGGTCATTAAGCAAAAGGGTCATTAAGCAAGTCCATTTTTCCCAGTGGAAGTTTTTGGGTAGAAAACTGGAACTGAATGTCTTCAGTTGGTAAAAACAAAATGCTGAAAATTGCAGTTACATGACTGCAGGATGCTGCAAACAGCCATAAAAGTGAGCTGGTTGCCAAGAATCCAAAAATGCAATCACATGACCGTTCAGGGGCAAGTGTGGTCATCGTAACTTCAAAAGCAGGTGGTAAGTAGCTCTCTGGAGGCTTATCTTAAATTTGAATGGTCATAAAGCAACTGGAATTATTTTTAAGTGAGGACTACCTGTATGTTGAGTGTTTTAACTCCCAAAGTTTCCTGCCAGCATGAGACTTCAAAAAGTTTTTTTTCCAGCTGTGGGAATCCAGCTGTTATAATTCAATGACATACATTGTGAATGTTCGTTACATTTTTGGAATCTCTATGTAAGCCTTAACAAACCTGTGACAAGTGATGTTGAATGTGCACTCTTAAAATTATAAAGTTGATACACTAGATCGCAGGAAGGTCTGATTACTCCAGCTGTTTGGCCTCTCTAAGGCTGACAGAAAGCTGTGTCTGCTAACTGGAAATACACCACCATCAACTTTTAAGGCATACTTTTTTATAATAGCTGTGGATAGACAAATATTTCCCTTTAATATGTTTGCCTGCTTGTCCTTATCTTTGTAATTTGTCACAGACCCAAATTCTACAGTCAAAATAATGTCCTTTGACACTTTCTTGTATAGCTTGTCAGGTCTGACACATATGATAAAGTTCATTTTTTAGGTTTTTTTTTAAAAAAATGGCATGCTGCAAAACAAAGCACCACCATCCTCCATCATCATTTATTTTCAAGAATGTCTCTGGCATCTATATGGGCTCTGTTGCAATTATTAGAAAATAAAACAATATTTTCCGAAATGTGCTGATCCATTCCTGCCCTCAGCATAAGTTATCTGGGTTACTGGACAACATCTAAGAGGTCATTTACTGGTATCATTAGGCCTAGCACCAAGCTAAATCCCTTGCCTTCTACCAAATGGAGTGCATTGTTCGAGAACTGTCTTACACAAGGTGATGCTGGTTCAGTAGGATGAACAGCTTAGACTTTATTCTCCAAGAATCCAGCATCCACCAGATGCAAAACACTTCATTAGAAGTTGGCCAGTGTGTGGTCTACCTTTGCCAACCTGAATTTGGTGTGTGCAATCTTTGGTGAATTCCTGGTTTTAGCCTTGAATGTAGAGTGTGTATTGACTACTGTGCTGTAGGGAGCTGTCCATGTAACTGGATCGGTAATGTTGATGCTATGGTAGTAGGTCATTCTGCTTCTAGTGTAATTGGCTGACACAACACGTTTCCCCACAGACCATCCTGAGGCTATATTAAGGTTTAGCAGGAAGTGATTTAATGACTGTATTGACTGGCTTGTTACCTAGGAATTGTTGACGGGTTTCTAGCTCGTACCTTTGCTTTATTCTCTGTCTTGTAGTTTTAGTACTTCTTATCTTTAGATGTCAGCCAATTTCCGCCTGTCTTTTTTTTTTTTTTGCACCCTTGCTGCAGTTGCTGTGTTTCCTTTCATATTCTGATAAGTATTTATGTTGGCATGTTTCTGCAAGCCCAGCCCAACTGTCCTTCATATATATCTATATCTCTTTGGCTCAGCCCGTTTCCTGACTAGAGCTCTTTTTGTCCTTTATCCTTTTCCACTGATTTTTTGGCTTAAAGTGAATGTTGCTATGATTGGATAGCCATCAACTACTAATTTATTGGGATGCGTTTTTTAGTATGTGCACTAATCTAATAGTGAAAAGGCTAGGGATTTACTTTATTCTAGGAACCTCCTGTATGGACATTGTTATAGAAACAATATGAATTGTGTACATATTGTTAAAATTTTATTTGTGTGATCTTGTGAGCCAAGTCCATTCTGAAGATGATGTTCCTGAGGCAGCTGTTCTCAGCTTGGTATCACTGGCTGCCATTCCATCCTAAAATAGTGAAACTACACAAAACGTGCTAGTGATGAAACCCTTCTTGAAATCAACTGAATGGCCTCAGTTGGAAATAATAAGAGGAGTTATTAAGAGTCTCTGCTGGGTGCACATTTTATATTAGTCCATGGTAAGTCAACCATGGTTTGAACTACAGTTGGCTGGACTCATAACAATCCTAAACCATAAGTGATGGTTTACATATCACAGTGTAGGTTGACACAATAACCTAAACCAAAATCAAATCAAATAAATTGTAGCTAAGCTTATAGTTTCTCTTTTAGCACATTTATAAGAATCAAAACTAATAAATAGAATGTCAGGATTTATTAAGTTCAGTCAAAGTGCTTTTAAATAATCTGATCTTTTTCTCAAACTTTTTTTTAAAAAGAGTGGCAGATGATACAAGATTTAACATATTTTAATGTAGAACTATTTTAGTGGTTTTACTATGCTCTCCTACTTTATTGGCAGGACATATAGAAAAAAAATGTCAAACATTTAAAACAACCGGGAAAGTACATCATTCTCTGTATAAATATAAACCAGCATTTTAAATGTACACTCTGATAAAGTTACAATTTGGGCAATTTGTTTGTAGAATACCTGTAAATTAGATACCTCCAAAATAGATTCAGTTGTAACAATGCAGGGAGATATATATTTACTGCATGCTTTTATTACCTGAATACTGATAAAAAAGCTTTATCTTTATTTAACCAGTGTTATGTATACTACAAAGACATATGCTTGCTTTTTTTCTTCTTTTTCTCATAGAGCATGTTCTTTAGTTTATTTTGAATGAAGTTTGAATGACGATGGGCTGGAAACAACTTTTTGAACTCTACTTATTAATGTCCCCTCAGAATACTTGGTTGGTTAATCAGTAGTTTCTTTTTTTAAAAAAATAGCCTTGCAAAATGGTGGATAAATGACTGTTTTCTAATATATTGATAACTATGGCCATTAATAGCTATGGCTGGACAGCAAAATCTATGACTGGACCATGGATTTAAGACTACAGGAAAACATTCTAGCACTGAAAAATGGCAAAAATGAAGTTTCAAAGGGCTGGGCTTGAAAAATTAGATTTCCAGTTATGGAACTGGATGGTATTTTCTATTTCATTTTAATGACTGTATATCCTCTTAAGTGCTTATGTAAACATAGAAACTAATTATACATTTAATAATACACAAAATAAAGGCTTACTTGTTTCATCTAGTTTTCCCATTGTTCTCCTTCAGATGAATTAGCTTACAAGCTGCCATCATCTTCACCCCAGCTCTAGTTTATCTGGAGAGTCGTGGGGGCTTGACTTAATCTGTTGAATGTGACAGGCAATATGTTTCTATGACACTTATAAGAACAAAGGATAGCAGGTGAACAGATAGATATGTAGGATTTTGATTATCAAAATTCTTTGCTGTGAATTTGAATTTTGGAATTCATAGACAACGAAGGTTGCCTTGCTCATTTAAGATTGTTAGTATTTAAATCTGGGATTAATACGTTGTTGTTTCACTCATATTTCTTTGTGATCCATAAATAGATATTAACTGCTAAAGTTTCTTTGAGTCCATCAAACATTTTGATAGTTTCTGCAAGCCACAGCAGGTGACAATACTTTGGCTTGATCTTGAAAATGTGAAAAAGGCCACACCGATTGGTACTTGGATGGAAAACTTGGGAAATTCCAGAGCTGCAGGCAGGATGGGGGATTTGAAAAACTTGGAAGAAAGTAGCGGAAAGTCATTTCCATACTGTTGCCAAGCAAAGATGGGCATGTCTGAGTAATCAGCAACAGTTCAGCTTGACTTATGGGATGGGTCCATTTTTGTCAAAGTGTAAGCTAAGAATTTTCTGGAAAAAGCGATCAAGTGTATAGTGGAAACATGACACTTCCCAATATGCACAAGTGGAAGAAAGGAGCAAAGGCATATTCCTGCTAATGGCAAGAACATACAGAATATATTGTATGTCTCCCTTCATCTATAAAGCAAGCACTTGGATGTTCCATTTTTTTTCTTCAAAATATGCAAATGAGCATAGGTTATTCAATCTACTGTTGAATTCTGAGTATGAAAACCATCTTGCAATTTACAGGTGCGTTTGCTTTTGTGATAATGGTTTCTCGGTTTTCTTGCTTTATACACTATGGTGTAACCAATAGAGTTCTGTGCTTACTGCTTTAAGTACATCTTACTGTACTTACTTTTTTCTTGTTGTCCTCCATCAGATCTTTGAAATTATCCACCAGAGAAATTGTACATTTCTGTCAGGCAAATAACTTTTATTGAGCTGCTTGCTGGTCATATATCTTATAATAAAAATCTCAGCACAGCCTTTTATATTTTGCAAATCATCTTTAATCTCATCCCATGATGTGCTGAATTAGTGAGAAGTCAGTGCCATTAGCGGAGTGGGGTTTACTTCCATATAAGTATATTTCAGTGGTATCTAATGAACATACATTTCCTGTTAATTAAGCAACATGAATGACTCATAATTCATTGAACCCAAGGAACAGCAGTTGTCACAGATTTTTGTTCTCTATCTCTTTGTCCATGGAGCCAATAAGGATGACCTTGTACTCTTGTTCTGTGCCTTCCAGACAGAATTGTTACTTTTCAGCAAGCAATCTTACTTAGCTCTGTGAATGTGCGTGTAGTGTGCGTGTGCGTGTATGAGATAGAGAAACAGAGATGAGTCCCTTGTCTCTAAACAGAAATATAGCTGCAGTATTAAAGGGCTTGCATAATAATCAAAAGTTTTAAATTTTGCTCCAAAGCTGTGTAATGGCTCTATTTAGCTACCAATCAATATGTTTAAATTGCTGCGGTAATACTTATTAATGTGTATTTTAAAATGGTGATATTTGATTTCAAATCCAATTCATCCAGTTTTTATATGCTGCTTATTGTTAATTGCTGATTTTTTCTGATTTCTTTGTGTAAATTAGAGGTCAAGTTATATATTCCATTTTACTTGTTTAGTTACTTACTTTTCAAATCTCCTGTTTTGTGTAACTGGCTTTGTATAGCCTATTCTAGTGTAAATTCTTTTCCAAATGAGCATGCTTCCAAATGAGCATGCGATGGGCTTATTTTGAAAATAATATGTGAAGGATTGCAATCTTAGCATAACAATGTGTTGTGGACGCTGCCTCAAAATGGAAGATAGTGAGCAATAGTCTGTCATACCTGTGTTAAATTTTGCTCTCTGTGTACAATATAAGATACGATATTGTGTTTTTAAAATCTGCCAGCATTTACCAATTAAAGAAAAAGTTGGTTTATTTGTAAAAGCATGTTATGACTTTTACACAATTAAATACCTACTGTTTTCAGATCCAGAGTAATGACATTCTCTTTCCTTTGCTACTCCTGCAAGCATTCACCTTTAAGCAACTTTGTAGTTGAGATACTAGAAGGCCTGACGTTTGAGCAGAACGTAGTAGTGTCAGTGTCCTGTTTTAATATATGTATGAAATCGTATTATAACAGATGTTTAATTCAAACTCCTAATGTCCTATGTACACAATTTTAATGTAAACAATGATTAGTTTCAGATTGTACCATTCTGTGCAGGCTATATGGGATGATTTCCCATCTCCAAACTGCAGAACAAATACTGCCCATTTTTCATATTCTGAAACAATATTGCTAGCCTTCTGTTATCTTTGCACACCAGCGAGATTAAGATGGGGAGGATTGTGTTTTGTCTGTCAGGATGTTTGCATGTGAACCTGCATCCCAAAGGAGTTAAGAGACTGTTCCTGAGAGTGTAATGAAGCTGAAGCTGGGGCCAATGAAAGGCAATCATGTGAAAGAAAGGTAGGGGGAAGGGCTTGAAGACCATGGAGGCAATTAAAGCTTCTCTTGCCACCCTCCCCCTTTACTTTGTGGCCTTCTCTTGGCTGTCTCTCAGAGGAAGCGGATCAAGTTATTCTAAAGTTCAGATCAGCTAAGGAGACATCCGAGAGTGGCCTGGGGGTTCCAGTGCACAGAATGTTTATGAGACGAGGGCATGGCCGCCTTCTGCATTGCATTGTTCTGCTGCAAAAGCCAGCGACAGTCCTGACAGGGTCTGAAGGGATGAATCGATACCAGTGATGCATTTAGCACATGACAGCTGGTTGGCTAGCTTTGGAATGGGTGTTAGTTGCCGGGTGCAGTTGCAGACTTTTCTTTCTGGGGGTGGGGGGGGGGAAGGGAGAGATCATTTGAAAATCAAGCAGGGCATTAGAGGGCTTCCTTGAAATACAAGAATTCAGCTTCCCCTTCCCCCAGTGGTGAGTGAAAGGCAGTTTCCAAGAGCTACAGCTGCTTAGATTTCTGAAGATCAGTTCCCTCTTTGTTTTAATGTCCTGTTTCCAAATTCCAGAGTCCCAGTGCTGCAGCCTTTGACCTCCTTTTGTATGTATGTATGTCTGATCTACATCAAATAAAATCAGACAAGACATATTCTAATTGAAACCTCATCATTTCTTTTTCCTTGTAAGGGTATATTTTTTTTTCTCCAGACCTTTAACATTAAGTGACTGGAAGGTTCTTTTGGAATTGAAGACCAATAGTGAATAGGATATAATTAGGCTTGGTAAAGAAAGACCAGAATTTGAAATGTTTAAATAACCTAGAACAAGATGGTAATGAAATAGTTTCACAAGCTTGTGCTATCTATTATCTCACAACCTAAGGCTTTATGAATAAAGATCTGGTGTTTATCTTCCTCACTTTCTGAAAAAGTGCCCAAAAGATATACTGGAAAATGTGAAAATAGGGTCCCCATGGATTGTGCTTTTGGCCAGTTCTTCTTATCGAGTTCATTTTAAGAGATAACATTTCATAATCCAGGCTATATAGTTTTGAAGCAATATATTTTATCCAACACTTGTTTGCTATTTCAGTTTGTATCTCTGGCACCTTCCTATAGGTCAGTGGTGGCAAACCTATGGCACGCGTGCCAGAGGTGGCACTTGCAGCCCTCTCTGTGGGCACACATGCCTTTGCCCCAGCTTGGCCTCCCCTGCGACCCCCTCCTCACCAGCAGCCCCCCGGAGGAGAGTTGCCCCCGAGCGTGGCTCACACGAAGCAGTGCAGCCAAGATCATGGCAGCCAGGCAGCGTAGACAAGACTCATGCACAGTTGATGCAGAGGGCAGAGGGCGTGGCTGCCATGGCACTGCTGGGCTGCCTTGGTGATTTGCGGCGGGCCCTGAAGGCGGTGAGTGGCCATGCGGGTAGGTGGGCCGGGGAATGGGATGGGGTGGGATAGGGCCGGGGCAGGGGGTAGAATGGGGCGGGGCCAGTATTTGGGCACTTGGTCTCTAAAAGGTTCGCCATCACTGCTATAGGCATTTCTAAATTGGATGACAAATACGCTCTTAGAATGCATTTTCTTAGTCACTGTCAAAGACCACAGTTTGTCATTTCTCTCTATATGTGGTCAAAATGATTTTGTATGTGTTGGGGTAAGGTGTATGGAAGTAGTAGCTAGTTCCTATAGTTTATAGGATGTTGCGTAATAACAATTTCTGTTCCTGTTCCTTTTCTATGTTGGAAAGAGTATGTATATATTAAGGGTAATTTAATGTCAAATGTCAAGATTTTTTTTAAAAAATAAAACCCATTTCATGTTTGAAGACTTTATAAAATGCATAGATATGTTCCAGGTAGTCCTCAACTTATGACCACAGTTGGACCTGGATCTTCTGTTGTAAAGCACTACAGCTATTAGGTGAGTCATCAGATTACTATGCCTAATGTTATGATCTTTTTTTGCTATGATTGTTGAGCAAATCCACCTTCTTCCCTTGACTTGGCTTGCAGAAGCTGGCTGGGAAGGTTGCAAATGGCGATCACATGACCTTGGGATGCTGCAACTGTTGTAAATACATGCCGGCTTCCAAGTACCCAAATCACGATCATATGACCATTGAGACAAGGACTACCTGTAAAACTTTGAATTTTCTGGGCAGTTTTCACATTCTCAGAAAAAAATTGCATTCATTTGGTGGATAAAGAAGGAAGGATAGGGATACTCAGTCCCCTATATATCAGCTCCAATGACTTTGTTGGACTCTTTTAGAGAAATAACTAATTATGTCCTCTGTTCACTTCTACGGTATCCATCCAGTAGTTTATCTATGATGTTCACTTCTTTCATCAGCAGTTTGCCTATTGCTGGCCAGTTCCTTTTCTTCTTATGGCCCATGTTTTTTCCCCCAAACTGACTCAACGTTCCATGGATAGTAAATATGCCCAGTTCTCCTTTAAATGTCTTTTGGGGAGGGAGGATGCTTTCCCCCCCTTTTCCTTTATAGCTTTAGAAATCTTGGGGAAGTCCCAGGTTTGTTAATATTTCTCGCTTGTGCAGAAGTGGTGCGGTTAATCTCTGAAAAATGCATTCCCAAAGAAAATAACTGATAATAGTTACCTTTGTTTTGATATACCAAGAAGTTCCTTTAGATGTAATATTTATTGGTATTTTGTAAGCTTTATTATTAAAGCAGTCTCTGTTTTGTAGGTATTGTGCAGCTGTGAATGTTGTTTTTGTATTTGTAGAGTAATGAACATTCTTACTTCCAAATTGTAATTGATATTTTAGTTCTCTTCAGTTTAAGAGAATTACTTAGGCACCTAAAGAGGTATTTTCATATTGGGCTAATTATATTGGGGCTGACATCTAGTTAAATAATTTTTGTCTGAATTGTCATAATTTCTGGTTGGTTATTTTGTTTATTCCTTTATTTAATTTGACTTTAGCACTGCCCAACTCCAGCCTGACTCTGGGCAGTTCACAGTATAAAAAACAAACACAAATACAATAAGACAAATAAAAATAAAGTAAGGGGAAATGAATAAAATGGCAAATCCAGACATCTAACCTCAGAACATATACAATATACACAAACACATCTAGCAAAGTGTTCCATCCACCCTACCACAAGGCCTGGGAGAACAGCCATGGCTTTAAGGACTTCTGGAACACCTTCAGTGTGAGAGCCATTTGGATCTCATTGCAGAGATCAGTGCAGTAACAGAATAAATTTTAGACTTCCTGGATCTAAAAGATGAGAGTGTTTGACCAGGGAGGCTACATTACACCCATTCTGTCACCTCTTAGCAGCCAGTCTGACTACACAAGAGGTGAGCAAGTCCCACAGAATAACTGGCCCCCATGCCATGTAAGACATAACCAGTACCTTGAAGTGCTGCAGTAGATTGAAGTATTAAATTAACTTTTTAAAAAATGATACATTGCTGCAAAGGATATCTTAATGGAGTCATTTGGCTTAGTTTATGTTCCAAAAGTGTTAGGAAATAGGAAACTAGCCACTGGCTCCACCTCCAGTATAATTTGATCTCCCTCTCCACGAGAAGAAGGGGCATTTTATAAATTTGCATAGCTCATCAGAGTGGTCAAGTTAGAAACAATCCATTCTTTAGGCTTCCGTTCTCTAATCTTGGAGAGCAGGTAAGTAAGACTGAGGGAGCCAGTTGGCCCCAACCCTGCTTTCTTATTTTGCAGGAAAGCCAGAGATGAATAGTGAAGAACAGAAGAAATTAATTTGTCTTCCATGTGTGGGAAGAAGCTACTGTAACTTCTGTTAAAAATATTTTACAATTTTAGAAAACTTTTAACCTGATCACTTGGAGCATCTTAACTAAAATGCCTTAAATTATACTTCAATTATTTTTTCTGCTCTTTAATTTCAAAATAAGTTAATATAATCACACTTCCTTTCTTTTCTTCTCATGAGAAAATGAGGAAAAAACATTCTCAGCTTGATGAGAACAGTTCCACCTGATCAATGTAGATACAGTACTTAGTTAAACATTTTGCTCACGTTGGTACTGGAACTGATGGCAAAAATTGGCTGAAAACAAGGGAAGCGAGCAAGGAAAGAGATTCATGCTTGGAAAGGTGCTGTAAATAGCAGGACTGGAAATAATTGTCAGTAATCAGAAAATTTACAAATAGAAGTTTTGTTCAAACGTGTTCCACTTTGGAAACTGACTTATTTTTTCCAAAATTGAATAATAACTTTGTGGTTTTCTTTTCCAAGTTGAAGTTGTGTTGACCTGAAATGTGTCCTACCAATGCTTTAAAGAAATAAAGATTATATATTCTTGTCTTCTAATCGAAAATACTTCAGTGTTGTTCAATCAGTTGCTTAGAGCTCAAGAAGCCAATTTTTACTCTTTACTCTGCTCTCACTTTTTGTTTTCTTTTTTTAATTGACACTCAACATTCAGAGGCTGTTGTACACATTTTGTCTTTATTGGCGTTTTTGTTTGCTTGTTTGTTTAATATTTCAGATCATTGGACGATCCTGAGCTTGCCTTCTTGTTTCTTAGTTCTCCTGGCTCAATTTCTTTCTGTGAGCACTAATAGCAAACTTTTGAGGAAGGAAAGAATGACGTAAACATCAATATTCATAGCTAAATTTTGGCACAACTATATTGGCAAGGTAGGATGCATTCCCTGGGATTTTTTCCAGGCGTTGAAAGGCAAAATCCTAATCCTATTCATTCTGAAAGCATTTGCTTATTCCTGGGCCTTGTTTTCATGTGTTGGGCTAACATGGAATTAGGCTTTAGCTGAGCCAGCAGGAATATATGGAAGGGGATAAAGATCTGTGCTAAGCAAAGTAGAAGGCAGATGAGACAAAAGGCTAGAGAAACTAAATGCTCTTATTTATATACAGTATAGATAAGGACAATTATAGCCAGTACAAGGCAAATATACAATTACAGTTTCAGGGGGAAAAAAATCCATATGGTAAAAGTAAATTGGTACAGCAGATAAAATGAATAATGAACTAATGTGTACATTTCGTATGAAATTAATGCCTTCTTAAATATTAGAAGATGCCAACCTAGTCTCTTGAGGGAGTCCCTGTGGATTTTACTCAGCTAGTTTTTGCCAACTATAGTGGGTGGAGCTCATCGCTATTTCAAGGCCATTGACCAGTGCTGTCCAAAGGCATTTCAGCAGTCAAGTAGCCAGCATGATATCACAGAGCACTGTTACCTTCCTACTGACAAGCCCAGCATCTTAACCACTGACCCACCACACCGAGTCTCCTGAGACAGGAAGTTAAATAATTTTGATGTAGCCATGGTTAAAATCTTTTTCCTTCACCATTTTTGCTGTGCAGAACAGGCGCTTTCCATCTGAATGTGAACACACTAACATAGCAAAAAGACATGACCACATAAGACATCCTGGATCCACTTCCTTTGTTACTTGAAGGTCATCATCAACCCTCTCAAACCTTTCCAGCCACAGATCAAGTCAGTAGGACTTTGCTTGAAATACTGTGCTGCTTCTAAGTGCCCCCTTCTAAATGCCCCCCAGCATTCTTGCTGCTATTTACTGAATCAGTTGCATTTTCCAACACCTGTTCCAAGGTAATTTCAAACTATTATTCAATGCATTGCAATAATGCAGTGTAGTATTATGAGCTGGGTAACCAGAGCATGACTATCCATTGTGTAGTTATACTTGATTTTTCTTTCCTTCTGGATTTCTCTTTCAAAATTTTGAAATAAAATGCTAATATTGTTGTGGTTAAATCAGATTTTGCCTAATTTGCCTAATTGTCTAATTCAAAATCATTTTAGAGTGTCAACTGTTAGAAAATGAATATAGTTTAAAACCATGACATTTCAGAGTGATTTATACTAAGATGTTTAATTTGAGTCAATTTAAATTTAGCTTCTTAAGCACTAACAGTCTGATATTGGTTCTTGAAATGAATTAAATTGATTTTTTTTGTAAATGACCTTTAGATTCAGAAAGTTTTCTAATGTGACTGCCAAATAACCTGAAACCTATAATGTGATTCACAAATTTCAGTAAATTGGCTATTTCTTTATAGCTTGAAAAATAATTACAAACATTCTCTGTCTTTAAGTGATATAAAAATATTTAGTAATTATTCATTTTATTATTTATTTTATTTTAACATTAAACATTAGGAAATAGAAAACAAATGTTACAATAGAAATTTCTTGAGATTCTTCCTGTCCTAATAAAATACGATTTACTTTGCAATTCCTATTTCTTCCTTTAAATGGATTTTGTGTAATACCAACACAATCTTTTATCTGTTGCTGTTGTTGTTTACATAACATTTTAGTCCTGTATTTAGATAGGTATTAATACATTTGTATTATTGAAAAAAAGTACAGGCTAATTTAAAGGAAAGAATACAGCGACCAAACATTTATGTCCCTTGTCTTCTGAACAAATTGAATATGGATGTGATGGAACTTTTATGGAGGACAATGAGAACTTCTGTTGACTTTTCGTGAATTGTTGTAGGTTATAGATACATGATTATTTTGCATATCCCATTCTAGAACTTAAGTGATCAGTAACAAAAGGTAATGCAGATACAGTATTTGGTTTCTAAAGTTTGTGAGCTTTTTGCAACTTGTTGATACTTGTTCTTGTCCCTTTGCTATTGCTGATTAGGCTTCATTAAAATCTTCACCCAGCTAACTATGTTAAGATATTATGTCAGTGACTATGATCTGTGGATGGCTACTGTGATTTCTAAACTATGGTCTGCAGATTAGTACAATTAATCAATCAAGCTATAACATGGCTTGATCAAGAAACTGTGCACAGTGTGTGACCCCAGCCAACAAGTTCAGTTTTCAGAAGTTCACGGATAAAACACTGTGTGTCGAAGGGTAAGGATCACCAACTTTGTTTGCCAAGCATTGAAATAGACATTTCCACTGCCCAGAGACCCTCTGCAAGGAAGATGTGAAGTTATGAAATATAAATAAATAATTTTATTTGGAAAAGATCTGATTTTTAAATAAATTCTGAAATGTGCTTTTTAAACGAATTAATGTGTTTTCATGTCTACATTGTGAACACTGACTTCCCAAAGTAGCTCATTAGTTTTTTCAAAACCATTTTTTAATTTTCCAAAAAATGTAGCACTTTTTATACATCTGGTATTTATGTCAACATTATTTAAATTTTCTTTATTTTAATTAAATATGGAGAATGCTGGCTTTATAGTAGACAACAATTGCATTTTTAAAAGAAATATATTTTCTGAAGGAATTATACCTAATCTTGAAAGATAGATTTGAATTCCAGATGCTTCTGCTAATGATCTTCAATTCTGTACTTCCTTTGTGCAGTTTCATTACTTTTCTTTTCATGGATTTACTATATGAATTCACATTTCTGAAAAGAAATATGATTACAACTTCCACAATTTTGAGTTAATAAAGAGATAGCACACTAATGGTCATATTGATTGGAAGTCCTGGAAGCTCTTATTGTAGGTGTACTAGAAACATTGGACTGGAAAAGGATGTTATAAAACTGTGGTTTGATGATGACACCATAGTTGTCAACATGAGTAGTATTAATAATGAGTCCAACAGAAGCTGTTGAGCTGGAAGGAGAAGACTTTCTTATACGTTTTTTTTTTACTTTTCTTTTTTAGGGAATTTAACTTCATGTTAAAAAAATCTGTGTATTTTTTTTTTTAAATCATGTACTAAGGTTTGTTTTGGGTTTTTTTGGTGTGGGGGGTAAGCCACTTCTCTTGGAATTCATGCATTATTTTGTATTATTTGACTTTTCCAGTTTTTGAAAGTACTTGGTTTGTGCACCATGTTTTTACAGAAAGGTCAAGGATATCCTTCATTTAAGGAATAGAGATAAATTATTGCTGCAGTCTTTCAGTCTGATCTTTTGTAATTGTGAAGTTGTATGGAACAATTTAGGGGAGAATATTTTACATATTCTTTGACATGATTGACTGTGATTTTACAATGGCTTTCTTTTAGGAAAGAAAACTTTACTGAAAAACTGACAGGAAAATTAAATCCCAAAACAGTTTGATTCCCATCTGTCCTGTATTTTCTATCATGCCGTCTGCCAGTCAGATACTAAGAACAGAAATCTGTAGTTATTTTAATAGCCTTTTAACTGCTGCTGCTGATAATAATGATTCGTTTTCCCAGTGATATTGAAAAATTTTGATAAATGAGGCTCCATGATACCCTCTCTGCAATGAAATTTGTTTTGCCTCTTTGTACTCTTCGACTTATCTGAAAAGTTCAGTGCTTGGTATACTTAAAAGTAATGTTAATAAGAACCTGAAATTTGTCCAGAAATATTTCAAATGGTGCATCTTGTTTCAATTCTCCATAATTCTCAGTTATAGTTTTACAATATATAACTCAACTGAAAAAAGAATCAAATGCATGTTTGCATTTGCAATGATTAAAATCTAGTTTTATTTAGAAGCCCAAATATAATTACATTTGAATTAATGGTATAAAAGCTACTTTAGTTACTTTTTGGATTCCGATATGAATATCAGAGTTTGGGAGTTATTCATGCTCCCTTTTTGTACTTGGGTGCAGTGACTCAACACTTTCAAGATTTGTATGGGGGAATTAATTGCAGGTGGCACGAATATATTTAAACGACTTGTTTTTCTTCTGATGTGTACAGAAGACAAGCCTTATGCCATTTTCATAGTTCCTATTGTGTGTACACTGCATATAAAGTGCCAGTGTGACATTCACAATTAACTTACATTATTTCAGATAAAGATAAGCTTTTGAATTGTCCAGGAGGTTGTTGCTGGCTGTGGAATTCTGGGAGTTGAAGTCCACATGCCTTAAAATGGTCAAGGTTGAGAAACACTGATTTAGATTAAAGCAGGATACAGGAAAACCGAATGCAGTTCAGATGGGCAGGGATTAAGAATTTTAAAAATGGTGTTCTGGTTACTTGGCAGTACAAAAGTGTGCTGCCTGAGCTTGAATGCTTAATCTTTTAAAAGATATAAGGTGCCTTTTTAAAAATGTGTTTAAGATGTATGTGTTTATTTAGTCACGCTTGCTGAATAATCATCAATATACTCACATTGACTTATTCTGATTGTGGGCAGGCACTCTATAAATGCAAGATATTAGACTGTGGGTGAATAATCTTAGGATTCTTTACTTGCTCTTATGAATATAATGCTGTTTGAATTAGGTTTTGTCTGTGAGTGTAGCCTTGTATATCCATTCTTCCATGTGGCTGCATGTGCTGATAATGTCTCTTCTATATTTTGAATTCTTTGTTTAAGCACTACTGGTGAGCTCTTGTTATGGATCAGAGCACCTGCCGCTTGAATGCTTGTTCTAAAGGTATGCAACTCAGATCATGCTTTAGGCTACTTTCAGAGCAAAGTTACCTACTGGAATCTCTGTTAAATGTAAAACATCCATTCAACAGTAAACAGCTTAATTTAGTGTTCTTTATTTGTAATACATTATCTCCTAGCCTTTTCTGTTCTCCTCATAGCATTCATTCTTCCATTTCTGCACTACTGGATATTTCTTTAAATCTCTGTTTTATCTTTTGACCATTTTCATTTTCATTTCTCCCCCCTGTGTGTGTGTGTGTGTGTGTGTGTGTGTGTGTGTACCTTCACAGCTTTCCCTCTTTGTGGGTAAACCCATTCCCCCCCTCTCTGTACTCCTTTTGCTCTGTTTTGTATTTCTCTCATCTTTGTGCTTTGATGGGTATTTTTTGCAATAGCACCTCAGGCCTCTTTGGCTAGCAATTCATGCTACTTAAAGAGCCTTAGACACAAATGGACATACAGCTGGCAGGCTGATTAAGTTACTGAAAAAGCTGCAGCCAAAATCACAGTGCATTTTTAAATCAAGAAGAGAAGTACTGCATTTGCATTTCTAACACCCCACTTCTAGCCATCTTCGATAATCCTTAGTTTTTATCCTTTTCCAGAAAGTTATTTTATTCACCCAGCTTAACCAGACAGGAAAGGGAATACGAGTGGCTTGTTAAACCTTATGCCCTGCAAACCTATCTTACTTGCTGATACAGGCATATGGATTGATAGGTGATGGGGAAGTAAGCAAGGCCTAGCATATATGGACACATTCAAAACATAATTTGTCCCTGGGGTCATTGACAAGGGAAGAAACAGATTTATACAGAACAAGTTGGGAAGAAAATCTAAAGGTTCAGAACCTAATTCTTATTAATAGAGAAGAAGTGATAGAGGGAGTTGAAATTGCTGGAACTTTAGGCAAGTGTCTAAACGTTATATTGGAATTCAATATAATGCAAACACAACCAATAGAACACAATCCAGCCAGTGTCTTAAACTTCAAAACAGCTGATTTTAACAAACAGAGACAGCCTAAGAAAAATACCATGGATGAAAATCCTAAAGTGGAAAAAGCTCAAGAAGCATGAGAAATGCTGAAAAATATGATCACAAAAGCCCAGTCCAGCACAATACCACTATAGCCCAACCTACCAAAAAACCTAACTATAAAAGACAGACTAGAAATAAAAATTAAAATAAGCAAGAAAATGGTTAGAGAACACCTATCTGATCTTAATGAATATAAATCACCGGGCTATGATGGATTACATCCCAGAGTTCTGAAGGAGCTGGCAGATGTTATCTCAGAACCATTTTATTATATCTTTCAAAAATCATGGAACACCAGGGAATTACCTGAGCATTGGAAAAGAGCTGATGTGGTTCCCATCTTCAAAAAAGGAAGAAAAAAACCAGATCTAGGAAACTACACACCAATCAGCTGAACATCCGTACCTGGGAAGATACTAAAAAAGATAATCAACAAGCACATCTGCAAGCCTCTAGAAACAAATTAAGTTATAACTAAAAGCCAGCATGGGTTTGTTAAAAACAGATCATGCCATACCAATCTTATTTTATTCTTTGACAAAATGACTGAATTAGAAGGCCAGCGAAAAGCTGTGGACATAGTATACTTAGACTTCAGCAAAACATTTGACAAAGTAGACCACAACCTACTTCTTGGAAAGCTAGAAAAAAGTGGGATAGACAACATCACCACCAGATGGATTTGTAACTGGCTGACTGTACTCAACGAGTTGTCCTTAATGGTACTATATCTACATAGAGGGAAATAAGCAGTGGATACCACAAGGTTCTGACTTAGGCCTAATACTCTTCAATATCTTCATAATAAAAGGGGAACTCATCAAATTTGCAGATGACACTAAGCTGGCAGGAATAGCCAACACTCTAGAAGACAAGCTCAGGATCCCAAAAGAGTTTGACAGACTTGAACAATAGGCCCTATCCAACAACATGAAATTTAATGTGGAAAAAAGTAAGGTTTTATACTTAGGCAGAAAAAACCAAAGGTGTAAGTACAGATTAGGTGAAACCTGGCTCAAAAACAGTAACGGTGAGAGGGACCTTGGAGTCCTAGTGGACGATCACTTAAATATGAGCCAGTAGTGTGCAGCAACAGCCCAAAAAGCTAATACAATCCTTGGTTGCATAAACAGGGACATAGAATCAAAATCACATGAAGTATTAGTACCGCTTTATAAAGCCTTAATAAGACCACACCTAGAATACTGCATCCAATTTTGGTCACCACGTTACAAAAAAGATGTTGAGATTTTGGGAAAAAGTGCAAAGAAGAGCAACTAAGACGATTAAAGACCTGGTGAAGAACGGTTACAGGATTTGGGTATGGCTAGTTTAAACAAAAGAAGAACTAGGAAGGACATGATAGCAGTATAATAATAATAATAATAATAATAATAATAATAATAATAATAATAATAATAATAAGCATAATAAGTATAATAAGCATAATAACTATAATAATAATAATAAGTATAATAAGCAGTCAGCTTATTTTCCAAAACATCAAAGGGCAGGACAAGAAACAATGGATGGAAACTAATCAAGGAGAGAAGCAACCTGGAATTAAAAAGAAACTTCCTAACAGTGAGGATAGCTTAACCAGTGGAACAGCTTACCGTCAGAAGTTGTGGATGCCTCTTCACTTGAGGTTTTAAAGAAGAGACTAGAGACAGTCACTTATCTGAAATGGTATAGATTCTCCTGCTTGAGCAGGGGGTTGGACTAGAAGATCTCCAAGGTCCCTTCCAGCTCTATTCTGATTGATTGATTGAAGGTTTATTATTTTACTGATCCTCTTGTGGTTTACTGATAATTTTGTGGACTGTCAAGGTTTTGAGAATCTAAATTTTAGGTGTAGCTGCTGCTTGGCACCCTGCCTTATTCTGCTTCCTTTGTATTGTATTACAGGAAGTGCAGATGTATTTTTAAATTAAGACTAAATGAGAGGGCCAATGCTGCACTTGACCTTAAATTCTCTCCTGGTTAGACTAGGCATAATAGCACAGTTTGTTCTGCTGGGTGTTCAATTTTTTGGGTGGTAAGTCGAGGAAAAACACAGATCTCTGGATTTTTCTATGTGAGAGTAAAGGAAACTTAGAATTGGGTAAGAAAATGAAGGGAAGGTCTATCAAGGTGGGAAAGATGAATTTGTCAGCAGGTTGGATGAGACCACTGGATCAAATTCCCATTTGTAGTTTGCTGCACATGGTTACTATAACAAGAGAACCACGTATAAGAGCTATTTGGGAAAAGCTAGAGTATAAACAAAATAAAAAATAACTCTGCCACATTGAGGTGGTAGATTATGTAATAGCTAGTTCAAACAGACTAGCATTTCTGTTCTGTTTTTTATAAATCAACAGGGTGATAAAATAACTTTTAATTTCAAAATAATTGAAAGAATTATTGGAATGAAGATATTATATGAAGATAATATCCAAAGGTGGGTGGCTAGAATAATTTTTAATTCTATTTAATACTTCAATACTTTTAATATTTTTATAATTATAAATATTTACAGTAATGATAATCAGCATAGTTTGGTTATCACTTTCAAGAAAAAAAAATGTTTCCCCCCCATCTACAGTAAAAGCAAAAGTTTTTGGAAGGTAAATCTGTTACAGAAGTAATTAAGCTAAAAATGCAGTTCACAAGACAAACCAGAGCAGCCATCTGCTAAAAATTCTTTTCAACAATTGTGCAGACTCTAGCATTTTCATAAGAATTGATGTAACAGCAATGCCATGTTGCATGAATAATCTTATTATAGTAATAAGAAATACTTTCTGAATGTGATGTTTATCAAATATGATCTGGCATTAATACGGAGGGACAAGGATCAGATTTAGATTAAATTTGCTCAAGGAATTTGATTGGAAGCCCTAGGAGGTTAATGTTGAAGACCCGGACTATTCTGTCCACAGATTTGTGAAAATTGTTTGTCATTAGTGCTTGCCTGGAATGTTTGCTGTTCACGGTCTTTGTTCAATGGTGGCAAAGTTGAAGAAAGACAGGATGATGAAAACCTGCAGCCAGATGAATATACAGGTAGTCCTCAACTTACGACCACAATTAAGGCCAACATTTATGTTGCTAAGTGAGAAATTTGTTAAGTGAGTTTTGTCCCATTTTACGATTTTTCTTATGACATTTGTTAAGCGAACCACTGCAGTTGTTAAATTACCAACATGGTTGTTAAGTAAATCTGGTTTCCCCATTGACTTTGCTTGTCAGAAGGTCACAGAAGGGGATCACATGACTCTGGGACACTGCAAATGTCATAAATATAAGTCAGTTGTCAAGCATCTGAATGTAAATCACATGACCCTAGGGATGCTGCAGTGGTCATAAGTGTAAAAATGGTCATAAGTCACATTGTTCGGTCACTAAATGAGCTGTTGTAAGTTGAGGACTACCTGTACTCAATTGCAAAACCTGAAGGCTCATGCCTAGGGCAGATCTTCCTGGAGAATATCCATCTATATCAGTGGTTCTCAACCTGTGGGTCGCGACCCTTTTGGAGGTTTCACAGGGGTCACCTAAGACCATTGGAAAACACATATTTCCGATGGTCTTAGGAACCGAGACACCGCTCTCTCTGTTGCAGCCTCACTCTCTTCCATCTTCTTTTCCTTCCCACCTCCCTGCGAGCTTGCAATACCCCACAGGGCCTCACGTTGCCTCCCGGAGGACTCAGCTATTTGGCGGCCAGAAGTTGGAGCCGCTCAGCTGTTGCTCGGGACGCCCACGGAGCTGACACCCTCGCTGCCAGGTAGAACAGCGCTGGCCGCTGGTCTCCTTTGCCACCCTGCATGTCTCCTCGACCCCTCCCCTGCCCGTTCATGTCAAGCCCGCGGGGGCTTGACAGGGAGAGAGGGAGGGAAGGAGGAAGGGACTCCTCCTCCTCTCTTAAAGTTCAAAGCATGGTCAGCTTCCCAAGGGCACCACAATCCCAATTCATGTGTTTCTGCCGTACCTCCTCTGCGCTCCCGGGAACGGGGTGTGGGGAAAAAAGCTTGGCTAGGCTAAGCAAAGAAAAGCCACGGAGCCGCGAGCTAAGATCACAGGCAGGCCAGGGAAGGGGGTGAAGAAGAGGAAGGTGATTGGGAGAGAGGAAACGCCACGCTTGTACTCGCCTTTCCCAAGGACCTCCTGCGCTACCTCACAGGAACACCTGGTTTCAGATTTACACCGCAAAAGTTTTTGTTGCACAGAGGAGAGAGGAAAAACAATTACGGAACACTCGGGAATCCCTTGCAAGGCACCATGTATCTTGGTGCTTATTTCCTAATGCCTTCCCCCCATGTTTTCATCTCCACCCCAAATTCGCCTCTCTTCCACTCTTCTTACGCAGCCATCTATGCTCTTAATACAGCCCTCAGTCTGTCTCCTTTTCAACACCCCCTAAAATTCTTCATTCAGGCAGGCTTCCAGAATTCGGCTGGCAGGATGCAGGTAACCCCTCCCCCCTGTCCTGCTGCCTCCCATGGCACAGTGCTGCTCCGCATCCCACGCCTCCACGCCTCAAGCCTCCATGGCACAGGACCTCTGGCATGGTCCCCAATGCCCGCTGACTCGCTCCCCGCCGCCGGCGTCCATGCAAGCCCTGGCAACTGCTCCAGCCTAAGAAGCAGGCAGCTGGGAGGCTGCCGCAGCGCCAACCTCCTGCACCCGTTAGCTGGCTACCTCCGGACATGCGCCCGCCAGCTGGAACATCCGGCAATGCTTTGGCCACTGAGGAAGGCGAAGGGGAGGCCGCCGCAGCGCCAAACTCTGCGCCCGTCAGCTGGCGACCCCCAAACTTGCGCTTGTCAGCTGGGAGGTCTGGCAAGGGAGCTGGCTGGCGTGGAGGGCGATGGGGAGGCGGCGGCTCGGCAGGCGGGGTCCTGCCTGCCCGCGAATGTCGGGCCCACCTGCCCGATCTGTAAAAGGAAGCATAACTTTTAAGGATTTTAAGGATCTTTGAGAGGGAGAGAGAAATAGAAAGAGGGAGAGAGAGAAAGAGGAGAGGAGAGGGAGAAAGAGGGAAAGAGAAGAGATGGAGACGGAGAGAGAGAGAAAGAGAAGGAAAGAGGGGGAGAGAGAAAGGGAGACGGAGAGAGAAAGAAAGGGAGAAAGGGAGAGAGAAAGACGGAGGGAGAAAGAAAGGGAGAGAGGGAAAGAGAAAGGGAGAGAGAGAAGGAGAGGGAGAGAGAGAAAGAAAGAGGGAGAGAGATTAAATTAGTAACATGGTTGTTCAGTGAATCTGGTTTCCCCACTAACTTTGCTTGTCACAAGATTGCAAAAGGTGATCACATGACCCTGGAATAATTTTATGGTTGGGGTCACCACAACATGAGGAACTGTATTAAAGGGTTGCGGCATTAGGAAGGTTGAGAACCACTGATCTATATGGTCTTTCAGTGTCAATGCTGACTTGATGGTACATAATCTGTCAAATGGTTTATTGTACACTTGAAACCCTCCGCGTACAATCTAGTAAGGATTGCCAAAATGGCTGGGCTCTAAGGAGATATTCAATGGAGGGTGGTACGGCAGTGGGGAGATGGAACTGATCTCTGCTATGGTGCTATCTACGTGTAAAAACAGTTCTCTTTTTAAGTCTTTGCCTTAGAATTGCAAGTATGATTATGCTTCAGTTCCTCTTTTGAGGGAGCAACAGTCAAAATGGTACAGGGGGTAAGGGTTGTCATCCCAGTGTAAGATTAACTGTAGTGTTTAAGCACTTACATTCTGTTTTCTGGCTCTAAAATATGTTTTACAAATGTCAGTCCTCAACTAGAAATACATCATTAAGAAACAAGAAAAACAACCTTTTTTTAGCTTCAGAAAATACATCTTTCTTACCATACAGAAAAAATTACTAGAATCTAGCAAGACTGAGCTTGTTCAGAGTTTTCTGAATGATTCAACTGGGTTGCATGATATTTTCTAAGCTAATGTACTTGAAAGCTCTGGCTAAATGACTTAATCAGAGTTGTGGACATAATGGCCTGGAATTTATTTTTTTCCCCCCACAAGAGTGTTCCCTTTAATTCAGCTGTTTGCCTTTCCTATGTCTTTATTAGACAAATGGTATTAGGAGAGAGAAAAAGACCAAGGACCAGAAAGTCATAGCATTTCTTTTGTTAAAACACATGCGCTCTTTCTCTGCTCTTTCCCCTGCCTGGATGTTGTTTGTTTTATCCCCTGAACCCTGTGACTACTGTTTGCTAAGCACTTAAGCAGGCTGTGTATTCTATTGCTAAGATGTTCCTTATCTCCCTTTTATAAAACTTCAAAGCCTGCCGGAAGCAATCTTGCTGCTGTGAGGAGAGTGAGAATACTGGTGAAGATGGCATTATTGGCTTCTGTTTATGATCATTAAACTTAGCCAAGTTTCTCCCCAAATGAAAATTGGATGTCCCTAGCTGCTGGTCTTTTGAAATGGTCTGACTGCACATGCAATTAGCAAGACTGCCTAAACATTGGCCTGAGCTGCTCAGCTAGCATTCCAGAAGCAGTGCGTGGTGAAAATGATCACATCTGATTGTGTAAGAATGACCTACTGTCAAGTATTGCCTTTAAATACTTATCTGAATGTGATAGTGTGTGGATTTCTGTCAAGCAGCGCCTAGTTTAATTGAACTGGTTCTTTCTTTTGAGCAGGGAAATCTGCAAGCAGTTGGCTGGAATAATCTTATGTTCATAGATCTGAAATATGAGCTCATCTCTCAAACATAACTGAAAAAAAATATAGAAGATTCACAGAATATTGGTTATATCAGCAGTTCTCAACCTGTGGCTCGCGACCCTTTTGGGGGTTGAACGACACTTTCACAAGGGTTGCCTAAGACCATTGGAAAACACATATTTCCGATGGTCTTAGGAACCGAGACACAGCTCCTCTATCTGGCTGCTGCTGCCCTCCTCCTCCTGCTCCTCCGCCTGCTCCTCCACCTCCAGGGCGCTCTTCTCTGACAGTGCCTGCTCCTGCCGCCGCAGTGCCATTGCGCGTGCCCCCGACGCCGCCCTGGGCTGGCTCAGCTGCATGGGCGGAGGAGCTGAGCCGGGTCTGGGCCACTGCTGGCACTGCTGCTGGGCTGTTCCGCCGCTGCAGCGCTGAGCCGGTCTCCACGCCTCCTGGTTGCCCTGCCACGCTCCGCCCCGGCCACCCTCCACGCCACACAGGAGCTTCCCCCGCGCCACCCAGCCCGCCTCCCTGCCTTGGCCCTCCGGTACCTGGCGCGGCCGTGAGGCTACTGGGCAGGAGCGGCTCCTTCCCGGCTTGCCAGACTCCGGGCTTAGGAAGCAGCCAGGGGGCGGGAAAGAGGGTGAGGCGGCAGCGATGCCCGCATGTGCGTTGGAGGCCAGCCGGCCGGGCTGGGAGGGGAGAAGCGGCGTCTTCTGAGCGGGAGCTGGCGCTCCAGCCACACCCCTCTTGCATGCGATGGGCTGCACAGTGTGGAAAGGGGCTCTCGCGACTCCACCGCTGCAATGGCGCTCAGGAGGCTGGAGGGGCGGGCAGGTCCCAGGGGGGTGGCTGGGAGAGGGCAAGAGGTGCCGGGATAAGGATGAGGGGCTCCAGGTTGGCGGGTGTGAGAGGGCGACCTGCAGCTCCGAGGCGCGTGGATCCTCCGCATAGCTTCCGAGGCCCCAGATGTGCTGCTGCTTGGCTCTCCACCAGAGCCTCCCCCCTCCCTGGGCAATTGTGCAGAGCTGCTTGTGCATCCTTGGCAGCCCCTCCCCCCTTCAATCTCCTTCCTTCTCCATCTCCTTCCTTTCCCCTTCAATCTTCCTTCCTTCCATCCCCAACTCCATCCCTTCCCCTTCAATCTCCCTCTCCTTCCTTCCTGCCCCCTTCAATCTCCTTCCTTCTCCATCTCCTTCCTTTCCCCTTCAATCTTCCTTCCTTCTCCATCTCCTTCCTTTCCCCTTCAATCTTCCTTCCTTCCATCTCCATCTCCATCCCTTCCCCTTCAATCTCTCTCTCCTTCCTTCCTTCCCCCTTCAATCTCCTTCCATTCCTCTTCAATCTCTTTTTCCTTCCTTGCTTTTATCTCCATCCCTTCCCCTTCAATCTCTCTCTCCTTCCTTCCTTCCTTCTCCATCTTCTTCCTTTCCCTTCAGTCTCCTTCCTTCTTCATCTCCTTCCTTTCCCCTTCAATCTTCCTTCCTTCCTTCCTTCCTTCCTTCCTTCCTTCCTTCCTTCCTTCCTTCCTTCCTTCCTTCCTTCCTTTCCCCTTCAATCTCCTTCCTTCTCCATCTCCTTCCTTTCCCTTCAATCTTCCTTCCTTCCTTCCATCTCCATCCCTTCCCCTTCAATCTTTCTCCTTCCTTCCTTCCTTCCTTCCTTCCTTCCTTCCTTCCTTCCTTCCTTCCTTCCTTCCTTCCTTCCTTCCTTTCCCCTTCAATCTCTTCCTTCTCCATCTCCTTTCTTTCCCCTTCAATCTTCCTTCCTTCCTTCCCCTTCCCTCCCTCCCAACATTTTTGAGCAGGAAAGAGTAAGCTTCTCCAGCAAGCATTGCTATATTGTTTTTGTGATTAATCACTATGCTTTAATTATGTTCAATTCGTAACAATGAAAATACACCCTGCATATCAGATATTTACATTACTATTCATAACAGTAGCAAAATTACAATTATGAAGTAGCAACGAAAATAATTTTATGGTTGGGGGTCACCACAACATGAGGAACTGTATTAAAGGGTTGCGGCATTAGGAAGGTTGAGAACTACTGGGTTATATGTTGTTGGCTCTGGGAAGAAATATATTTCTTAGGATATTCTATGGATCTTTCTCCTAGGCCAGTGGTGGCAAACCTTTTAGAGACCGAGTACCCAAACTGCAACCAAAAACCCACTTAGGTATTGCTGTGTGCCGTGTTGGCGTGGCCGCTGGGTGGGCTTGGCCTGCTGGGTGGCCATGGCTACAGTGGTCATGGCAGACTGGGTGGCCGTGGCCCGCTCGATGTTGCATCTGGGGAGGCATGCCTTTGGGGGCCGGGCAGGGTTGGGGGAGATCCAGGGTACATTTTATAAAGAGAAATCTTGATAGAGAAGATAATCCCTAGACAGTACGAACATGTGTTCTTTTCATATATTTAAGAAAGAGGAATTTTAAAGGATTGTTTTCTGATGTGTCTGTTCCATTTTCATACAGATCAATAATGATATGTGATCTCTTTTGCCCGCTGAAAAGAAAAATAAATTCTGAAATCTCATTTGAAGTTTTCTCTTCGCAGTACCCCAAATTCCCCATTTTTTTATTTTTTTTTGTTATCCAGATCTCAAGGGCAAGAAAATCACTGCTTTTTTTTTCTCCTTCTTGGCTTTCCTGATTGTCTTAGGGCTGTGTAATTTGGCTTTCGATTCTATTGACACAGTGCTGCTGGATTCAACTGCAAACCAGGACGTGGAATGTAGTCAGCAGGCAGGGGAAGAGGGAGAAGACCTGAATTATTTATGAAAAACAGCTTGTAGGCTTGTGGCCTAGCTGTTAACGATCATCTGAACATGGCTAGGTTGTGGGGGTCTGTATCGCTTGTTCTGTCTGAAAGGATGTTATTATCTTGCATGGGACTGTGTTTGTGGGGGTTTTTGTCAAGTGCTTATTCAGAAAGTGCAGACACTATGTTATGCAAGAACCAAAGCTGCTTTATGCTTGGAAATGGAATATCGGCAATTGTACAGCCCCCACCCCCTTTTTCCTCTGCTGTCCTAGCTTTGCTTTCACTCGGAAGAACTGGGAATATGGTGCACAACTTCTGCATTGTTCACAAGGATTGTCAAGCTGGTTAGAGAATGGATTTACCTTGTTAACAATAAGCAGAAAACCTTGTCAGGCTCCAGAGACAGTCAGTTGTGTGTGCAGCAGTTTTTAAAAATAGATTCTAGATTTGAGGAGAGTAATTTTCTTCATGCATGAAGCAGGTGAGGGACTAGAGGCATTCTGTTCCACTTTAGTTGTGATCCTGGCAGGAAGCCCCATCCCCACATTTAGATAAAACTAATAAATCACTTCTCTTTGGTGTCAGCGGAATCATTTATTTGAGAAAAAAAATTGAAAGGGAGGGTGATGATCACAGTTGGTGATTTAAGAGAAAAGTTTTAACTTCATCTAGGTGTTTATTCTTATTATTTAACAAAAGATAGTGGCACATTATAGTCTTGGTTGAACAAGTCTCACGACTATATAACACTTTTTTTTGTTGCTGCCTTTGACAAAGTGAAGACTATTCTAGCAGTTGGTTTTCTGGAAACAGTTTCTTAAAGCCAATTTAGTGACTGGTGTACCACAGTCCTATATAAAATCTGTACTCCACAACATGTGACCCATTGTGTCATCCTTTAGGAGATATTTTTCCTTATCACATGGGTGAGCAAAAAAACAAAACAAAACAAAACAGTGGGAGAGCCAGCTTCCCTATTTTGTTTTCTTATAGGAAGGTGGCAGAGAGTGCTAGAAATGATGATCACATGACTGTAGCTAAGTGCAGCATTGCTAAAACAGCCACAATTTTGCCAAATTTCAGTGCCATGGAAGTCATGGATTTTGAGTGCATTCGGTAAGTTAGATCAAGCATGTT
This sequence comes from Bothrops alternatus, assembly GCA_034064705.1. Classification (NCBI taxonomy): domain Eukaryota; kingdom Metazoa; phylum Chordata; class Lepidosauria; order Squamata; family Viperidae; genus Bothrops; species Bothrops alternatus. The sequence continues at coordinate 42,659,520 of JARGCV010000007.1, read as the reverse complement.
GATTAAAAAATTACTGCCTTATAATGCAATGTTTTACCCAATTGAACCATACAAACAATCAAAGCGACATGAAATTTTTTAGCACCATATAGATAGAGAAGTCATACAAATTTTGATTGAAGTTGCTTTAAGAAAAGAATAGAATAGAGCTGGAAGGGACCTTAGAGGTCTTCTAGTCCAGCCCCCGCTCAAGCAGGAGAACCTATATCATCTCAGACAAGTGACTGTCTAACATCTTCTTAAAAATCTCCAGTGATGGAGTGCCCACGATTTCTAGAGGCAAGCTGTTCCACTGGTTAATTGTCATCACTGTCAAGAAGTTTCTCCTTAATTCTAGGTTGCTTCTCTCTTTGTTCAGTTTCCAACCATTGTTTCTTGTCCTGCCCTCTGGTGCTTTGGTGAATAATGTGACCCCCTCTTCTTGGTGGCAGCCCCTCAAATACTGGAATATTGCTATCATGCCTCCCCTATTTCTTTTTTTCTTTAGACTAGCCCCGTGGTGGTGAACCTATGGCACGTGTGCCACAGGTGGCACGCAGAGCTCTCTCTGTGGGCACGCATGCCATCGCCCCAGTCCTAGGCCATCAGCTGGGTTTTATAAAACCTTCCTTTAGGCCTCCACCGCCATGTACAAAAAAAAGCTTCAATCAATCAATCAATTTCAACTTCTCGCAGGAAAAAAAAGATCTCGCAAAGTTGGAATTGATTGATTGAACTTTTTAGTTCCACCCAGTCTGCCGTTACCACCGAAGACACGCCCACCCAATGGGCCACACCCACCCAATAGGCCACGCCCACCAGGCACCCGACGATAAATAAGTGGGTTTTGGGTTGCAGTTTGGGCACTTGGTCTCTAAAAGGTTCGCCATCACTGGACGAGCCATACCCAAGTCTTGCAGCCATATGTTTTAGTGTCCAGACTTTTGATCATCTTAGTTGCTCTTCTCTGAATTTTTTCCAAACTCTCAACATCATTTTTGTGATATGGTGACCAAAATTGGATGCAATATTCCAGGGGTGATCTTACTAGGGTGTTATAAAGCGGTACTAATACTTGACCTTGATTCTATGCCTCTGTTTATACAACCCAGGATTGTATTAGCTTTTTTGGCTGCTGCTGCACACTGCTGGTTCATGGTCAAGTGATCATCCACTAGGACTCCAAGGTTCTTCTCACAGTTACTGTTTTTAAGCCAGGTCTCGCCCAGTCTGTACCTGTACCTTTGATTTTTCCTGCCTAAATGTAAAACTTTGCTTTTCTGCACATTGAAACTCATTTTGTTGGACAGGGTCCATTGTTCAAGTTTGTCAAGATCTTTTTGGGTCCTGAGTTTGTCTTCTGGGGTGTTGGCTCTCTTGCCAGTTTGGTGTCATCTGCAAATTTGATGAGTTCCCCTTCAATTCCCTCATCTAAGTCATTTATGAAGATATTGAAGAGTACTGGGCCTAAGACAGAATCTTGTGGTACCCCACTGCTTACTTATCTCCATGTGGATGTAGTGCAGCGGTTCTCAACCTGTGGGTCGCGACCCCTTTTGGGGTCGAATGACCATTTCACAGGGGTTGCCAAAGTCCTGGAGTTTTTCCTCATAGAATCCTTATGAAACACAATCTGGCATTTTTTTTTGTTTTTTTTTCTCCTTTTTCATGAGCTGTGCTACTCCCTCTTATTCTATTGGCTTTTGAAAGCCAACAGAATAGATTCTATTCCAGAGAGTCTCTTCTATTGGCGTTCAAAAGCCAATAGATTCTATTCAATAGAATCTGTTGGCTTTGGAATGCCAATAGAATAGATTCTATTCAAGAGAGTCTAATTCTATTGGCTTTCAAAAGCCAATAGGAATTGTCCAGGCTGTCTCTGCCTTGCTGAGCCCACCAAAAGTCCCAGTCGGCAAACGTTGCTGCAAGTTGTCTGCAGCTAAGGCAAGCTTTCTGGAAGTTTTCACCCCTCCCTGCTGAGCAACTACTAAATGTAAGTAAAAGAGGGCCAGGTGTGGGAGGGCCGCCCAGGAGAACCTGGGCCTGCCTGCCGCCACACCAAATGGGCGGTGGCCATGGTGAGGCTAGTGAGGTAGCGGCGGGCGCTGGGAGGGTAGGTGGCATGCGTGGGGCCTGGCGGATGGCTTACCTCCCTTGGGCTGGGCCAGCTGGTGGTCCAGCCGGTGGTCGGCGTGCACCGCCGCTGCCGCTTGCCATGACCGCCCAGGAGCACCTGGGCCTGCCTGCCGCCGCACCGGATGGGCATCTTGCTCCGCGATTGCCGCGAGGGGTGGCTGAAGCAAGAGGCGGTCCCTCCGGCATCCGGCTGGCATGCCTCTGTTGCCCAGCCGGTGGTAGGGACTTCCCCAGCATCCGTGTCAATGGAGGGAGGTGGCCGCGGTGCATGGCGGCCTCGCCAACTCCCACTGGTTCTTGGAAGTTGGGCGGCACCCCGGGGCGGCATATGGACGTCAGCTGGCCGCTGGCTGCTCCTTCCCTGTCCCCCACCGGTTCATGTCAAGCCCAGGGGCTTGACACACTGCTTAGAAAGTTTTTGGCGACCCATTTCCAAAGCTTAGGGACAAAGCTAGAATTCAGAAATAATCGCCCATTTAAAGCCACGCAAGAAATGGGTGGAGGGGGGAGAGAAAAAGAACAACGCGTGGAATTAAAAGCACTTCTCTTCCCCACCAAGGGGGCTTTTTCCTGTGTCCCAAATGCATTTTGCAAGGGAGTGGGATGTTGGCGCCACACATGTTCCACTCCGCGTGGTCCTCCAGGCAAATGTGGAAAGTGATGGGCAGCATGAGAGACAATAATACTCTGAACGTTCTGAGCCATTGTGACGTTTCGAATCCCTCGAGCGTGAAAGTACCAACCCACAAAGCTGCAAGCGCCGCAGCAGGGATGGAAAGGGGAACCCCTCGCTCTTCCAACTCTCACGCTGCTTAAGGCTTCGCGTACGGCGAGCCACTGAGGCCAATTTCCTCCGTGAGAAGAGAACACTTTCCCTCTGCTCCCCCCACCCGAACTCTCCTCAAAAGGGGCAGGGCTGAGAGACAGGAGCTCCTCGAGCGCCACGGCGGGCGGTTCTTAGGGAAATTACCCTCCTCTCTGACTGTTTTGAAATAAAATAATAAAATATACTAAGGGCAATTTGGGATTCATTTCACTCCAAATGCAAAGCTGGGAGATGTAGAGAATGATTGGAAGGTTGTCATTTCTATAACTGAATCTTTTTCAACTAACCAGGAAGAAGATGATCCTAAATTTTTGAATAGAATAGAATAGAATAGAATAGAATAGAATAGAATAGAATAGAATAGAATAGAATAGAATAGAATAGAATAGAATAGAATAGAATATAGACCAGACCAGAATAGAGTAGAGTAGAGTAGAGTAGAGTAGAATAGAATAGAATAGACAATATGGAAGAGAGAATAGAATAGACAATGTGGAATAGAGTAGAATAGAGTAGAGTAGAGTAGAATAGAATAGAATATAGACCAGACCAGACCAGACTAGACCAGAGTAGAGTAGAATAGAATAGGAACAGAACAGAATATAGACCAGACCAGAATAGAGTAGAGTAGAATAGAATAGAATATAGACCAGACCAGAATAGAGTAGAGTATAGAGTACAGTACAATATAGAGTAGAATAGAATAGAGACCAGACCAGACCAGAGTAGAGTAGAGTAGAGTAGAGTAGAATAGAATAGAATATAGACCAGACCAGACCAGACTAGAGTAGAATAGAATAGGAACAGAATGGAATATAGACCAGACCAGAATAGAGTAGAGTAGAATATAGAGTACAGTACAATATAGAGTAGAATAGAATAGAATATAGACCAGACCAGAATAGAATAGAATAGAATAGAATAGAATATAGACCAGACCAGAGCAGAGCAGAGCAGAGCAGAGCAGAGCAGAGCAGAGCAGAGCAGAGCAGAGCAGAGTAGAGTAGAGTAGAGTAGAATAGAATAGACAGTATGGAAGAGAGAATAGAATAGACAATATGGAATAAAGTAGAATAGAATAGAATAGAATATAGACCAGAATAGAGTAGAGTAGAATAGAATAGAATAGAAAAGAAAAGAAAAGAAAAGAAAAGAATAGAATATAGACCAGACCAGAGTAGAGTAGAATAGAATAGAATAGACAATATGGAAGAGAGAATAGAATAGACAATATGGAATAGAATAGAATAGAATTTAATTATGCAACAATGAAAATACATCCTGCATATCAGATATTTACATTACGATTCATAATAGTAGCAAAATTACAGTTATGAAGTAGCAACAAAAATAATTTTATGGTTGGGGGTCACCACAACATGAGGAACTGTATTAAAGGGTCGCGGCATTAGGAAGGTTGAGAACCACTGATGTAGTGCCATTGAAGACTACTCTTTGATTACGATTTGCCAGCCAGTTACAGATCCATCTGGTGGTGATGTTGTCTATTCCACCTTTTTCTAGCTTACCAACGAGTAGATTGTGGTCTACCTTATCAAATGCCTTACTGAAGTCTAAGTATACTATGTCCACAATATTTCGCTGGTCTATTAGTTTAGTCACTTTATCGAAGAATGAAATAAAATTGGTTTGGCATGATCTGTTTTTGACAAACCTGGCTACTAGTTATAACTTTGTTTGCTTCTAGTTGTTCGCAGATGTGTTTTTTGATTATCTTTTCCAGTATCTTCCCAGGTATGGATGTTAGACGGATTGATCTGTAGTTTCCTGGGTCTCTTTTTTTCCCCTTTTTTGAAGATGGGAACCACATCAGCTCTTTTCCAATTCTCAGGTATTTCCCCAGTGCTCCAGGATTTTTGAAAGATATGATGCAATGGTTGTGAGATAACATCTGTCAGCTCCTTCAGAACTCTGGGATGTAATCTGTCAGGTACCGGTGATTTATATTCGTCAAGGTCGGATAGGTGTTCTCTTATCATTTTCTTGCTTATTTTATTTTTTGTTTCTAGTTGTCTTTTCCAGTGTTTTTTTTGGTATGTTGGGCTATAGTTTCTTTTTGCGTGAAGACCTTTGCTTTCCTGACTTCATCTTTGCAGATTCAGGCTATCTGCTGATACTTTGCCTTAGTTATGTGTCCCTCTTTCCATTTTTGTACTTGTCCTTTTTGTCTTTCAATTTATCAGAGAGATCTTTGTGTAACCTTGCTGGTTTCTTATTGGATTTCTTGTTTTTCTTTTTCAGTGGTATTGTGCTGGACCCGGCTTTTGTGATCATATTTTTCCCTTGGGCCTACCTCCCAGCTGGCTGGGTCCCCTCAGGCCTTGGGCCTATTTCCTGCCTCGCTGGGTCCCAAACCCTCCCCTCCCATCACACCTCCCTTTATTTATCTTTTAGGAGATCATCTTGGGGAAAGACAACCAGCTGATCTGGCCCATAGTACAAAGTCCATGTGGTACCATCCTGGAAGCAAGCATCATTTTGGGAGTGGCCACAATTCTCACGATCCAAGAATTGTGGTTGCTCCCAAAATGGTGCCTGCTTCCAGGACAGTAACATACAGATGTCATATAGGAAGGCAACAAGATTGAATTGGTTGTTCCCTTTTCTGAAGGTGATCTTCGGAAAAGATAAGTGGACCAAGGCATGATGTGGCGGGGGGGGGGGGAGGCCGAAGGATTTGGGACTCAGGAGGGTGGGAAGTGGAGCACACAGGGTTGGGGAGGCTTAGAGCCTGGGAGGCTTAGGTCAGGCTACCTGTGACCTGGGGAGGTGCTGCAGTGAGGATCTGGGCCTGCACTAGGCCTCCTCCACCCCCACCCCCAGACACCTCTTTGCTCCATTTAATAACGCATGTAGTTGCTTAATGATCCCAACAGGGATAGCAGGGATTATGGTCCTTAAGCAAGGAGATTACATGGGAACCTTGCATAACCACTGCCATGACCAATGACCATAAGCAGGCTCCATTACGTGCATAATCAAGGACTACCTGTAGGCATATATGCAAGGCATACACACTGTGAAAGTTGCTGCATAGTTAAGAAAGCCTTATGCCATAATTAATATTACTTTAAAACATTGTGGTTTTGCTGTGACAGAATAATAGGTTATTTGTTTTGCAAATTTTTAATGCTAATTCAGAATGATTGTCATTATGATGCAAAATATGTAAGGGGTCTTCTCTCTTTCTCTTCCTCCTTATGTTATCTGATCTTCCTTTATGCCAGATACAAAATAAGGTTGCTATGGAGAATTACTCCTTTTTTCCCCCTTGTCACCCTTTGAGGATGAAAATGATCAGTATGCATTGTCTTCATCCCATGACTTAAGAGGTTCCCCCTAGACTCCTAGATTATATTTTTAAATACCGATTAACATTTATATAGCACTTCAAATCCATGATGGAAATGCAGATTACATTAACAAACTCTTTCTACTTCCACTGTTTTATGTGGGCAGAATGGAAGTCTGGGTGCTAAGAAGATCTAAGGCCAGTACTAAGTCATGAAGTTTTGCCACACATCTGTAGGCCATTTGCACCTAGTAATGCTTTTTTCCCCTTAAATGCTGATCCTTTCTCAATTTCTTACAGGGCATCAATAGCACAGTTTTAACAGCTTTTCTTTTAGTTATTTCCAGGAATGATTTACTGTCCTTGATTTAAAAGGCTCTTTGGAAAATAAAAAAACTTTTAGTTCTTGTTTCTTTTGCGTATCTCTCTTATTCAAGCTTTCTTGGGTTTGGGCCCATGGTGGTATTGAAAAATTCTTTTTTCCAAGCCTAAGAAAAGAAGTCGCATTTCTTAAACAATTGTCAATCTCTAAATCTTGTTGGCCGCATGTATCCCATTTCTACGGGGCCATATCATCTGCGAATTTTATATCTGTTCTCTTGCTTGAAGAACATAAAGGAAAGGCCTTGAAACCCCCAACCCCATCTATGAATGGATTGTTTTAGGGAGAACCATTTACTCCTTAATTTCCCAAATCTTTAGAATTATGCATAAGGTGATTTAACTCTTAATTGCTTCACCGCTAGCTCAGGAAGTATTAGGTAAGAGTAAAATTGTCATTTTGAAAGAGGGTTGGATAGCTGTTGGTGGTCCATCACACACTAGCTGACATCCTGGTGGATGTCTTGGCAGAGAGTGAGGGTGGAGATATGTGTTTATTTTTATTTATTAAATCTGCTAGCCACTCATCTCAATGCAAGATATGTCCTCATGTGAAATTGTGGGGAGGATACCCATAAACAACCTTTTGAGTAGATGGCCCCTTCCTAAGATTAGGATGACCCCTCTGCCTTCTCACAGTTCAAAAAGTAGTGAAAGGTTTGGAGCAGGACGTGTTACTAAGTTAGAGTCATCTGTCTAGGAGGGATAAAGGAGCAATGCTGTTCGTTTCTTGTCCTGCCTTCAGGTGCTTTGGAGAATATTTTGACTCCCTCTCCCCCCCCCCTGCCACAAAGAAGAGGGAATCAAGCTATTCTCCAAAGCACCTGAAGGCAGGACAAGAAGCAACAGAGACAAGCAACCTAGAACTAAGGAGAACTTTCCTGACTGTTAGAACAATTAATCATTGGAACAACCTGCCTCCAGAAGTGGTGAATGCTCAAATACTGGAAGTTTTTAAGAAGAGACTGGACGACCATTTATCTGAAATGGTATAGGGTTTCCTGCCTAAGCAGGTGGTTGGACTAGATGACCTCCAAGGTCCCTTCCAACTATTATCATCATCATCATCATTATTATCATCATTATCATTATCATCATCATCATCATCTGTGATTATGCTATTTTTTCTGATCTTATTGGTGCATTGTAAGCTGTCTAGAGAAGATGGCACACAAATGCATGTGATTCATTCATTAATGTGCTGGTTTTTGCACACTGAAACCTATTGTTAAATTAGGAGTCTAAAATTTATCTTTTAAAACAAAGGCTTTTGGTTTTCTGAACCTTGCCGTGATCATTAATGAGGGTTGGGGTTTGATATTTTTTTTTGCAGTTTTATTTTATTTTTTATTTTATTTTGTAGACTTTTTCAATCATCAAAGGAAAAGTTGTGTATAAAATAGGCTTTGGCTGGTTTAAGGTTAATATTTTGTAATGTAGCATCCCTCAATACATTCTTATTAAACCGTAGCAAAATGAAACATTTTAAAAAAAAGGGCCAGCAAGTGCTGAAAGGCAGATCTTTCATGACAATGTGAGAAACTATCACTATATGCTTGCCAGGCTTGAAGGAACACATTTTGCTCACATTTCAAGTGATTAGCACATCTCTATTGTTCTGGGAGGAGGCCCTGCTCTGGGGACAAAGAATAGCGAGGTTTGCAAGAGGTTTGCAATGCGGCTGATTAAATAGCTTTAAATAGTTACTTTTCAGATTCCTTGCTATCCTTCAAGTGTTTTTGTTGTTGTTATTTGTTTTGTTTGTTAAATTTTCTTCTAAAAAAATTAGACTCCTGTAAAGGGGAGAAGCAAGAATAAGGAGGAAACAAACTATTTGCTCAGTTTTGCTCTTTCCTTTGAAGCCCTCTAGCAAGTGCAGTCTGTAGATAGGACTGCAGATTGTGTAGGACTGTAGATTGGTATGGAAAGTATTTGTATTTTTTTTTAAAAAAAAAGTCTGTCATCTTTTCCAATTCCAATATTATTTTTATCTTTGACAAATGGTGGCTAACATATGAGAGCTAGAAAATTATTTCTCTCCTGCCAGTTTAATGCCCACTTTTTATGGGAATGGCAGGGATTCTATCATTGTATTTCAAAATAAAAATGTGGATAGAATTAAGAAATTTCAGGAAAAACTGTTTTCTTGCATCAGCTGCTTTGCTTGCCAAGCTCAAGATTGGCATTTCTAGCAGTAGCTGATAACTTGTTCATTTTTCTCCCTTGCAACAATTCAGACAAGTCCAAATACTGCCAAGTACGGTAAGTAGAAGTGTATTTTTAGTGGCTTAGATTCTATTCTATTCTGGTTTCAGTGTTTAGTTTTTCTGTTGGAGACAAGCAGCTGTTTGTTGATGACCATAGAGATTGGCACAGAACGTACAGTTTGTGATATTGACACAGAGCTGATCTTGGAACTCGTTTTCATGTAATTATATTAATATATAATTCCAGTTTTGCTTAAAAACTGGGACAGAGATTTCATAATCTAAACGGTTTATCACCCAAAGTGCTAAATTGAAAGTAATGTTCAAGTCATCTTCACATTAGTATTCACATTTTAAAAGAGTTAATTCCTATGTTATGACATAGTGTGAATTGTAAAGAAGCAGTGGCTTTAGAAGCTGGAGGAGTTTTCAGAGAATCTAATAATGAGGATTGCCTGATGCTAGGAGAATAGATACTAAAATAATTAAACCTGAAAAAGCAGATACTAAATAATCAAACCTGAAAGTGTGGGGCCAGCTTTAAGCAAAGGCCGAATCGGCAGTGGCCTGGTGTGCCAATATGTCCATCTTTCTGAATCATTTTAAAAATGCAAATCTTTGGTATGGCATGACAAGGCACAATCAGGGGTGCCATATACCTGTAAACCAGCATTGTGAATGGGCATATATACTGCATTAAGAGATATGATGGAGTAACATTCCTTAAATATTTAATGGAGAAGGATAAATTGGAGTTCAGTAAAAATTGTGTATGTCAAAATTGTGTGAATATATAAAGATTTGCATTTCTAAAATATTTTAAAATATTCCTCTTTAAAATATTTGTTCACCCAGGTACTCTGTTTTTTTTAAAAAGCTGAGTTCCTATTCATATGTTCTGGGAGTAGGACTTCTAGAGTTAATGGGTCATTTAGACCTCCTTCTCAAATTCAGAGATCCAAATTAAAGCATATTTGACAAATGGCTATCCAATCTCTGCTTGAAGTCTCCAGAGAAGTAGGCTTAGCCCCACCGTCAAACCGCTCTTACCTTTTAGAGACTTTTCTTAATGCACAACAAAAATCTGTAACAAAACACTGCTATTCCATATACACACTACTTTTAGGGACAACTCATAATCTGCTTGAAAATTGTATCATATCACCCCTGCTCAATCAAGCCGCATTGTAATTGAAGACTTCAAGGTGAAGCAAAAATGGGCCTTCCATTAAAAGTCCTGCCTTGTAATACCTGGTCAAGTTCTATTAAAATATGTATTATCCAGGATTTAGTCCTGGATGAAAGTGGCATGTATTGCAAAGACATGGCTGGGAGATGAAGGGAGAGATAATCTCTCCTTGCTCTGTCAGTTGGATTCTTTATGATGTAGCAGGATAGAGATAGAAGGTAGGAAGAAGACAAAGCCATAGTTTGTAGGAATTCCTATCTTACTGATCAGAAATTCCATTTAACAGTCTGCCAGTTTTGAGAACTCTTGGGATGATTTGGATTGAACATGGAATAGGGCACTTTTTCCAGATTGTCTGAAATCCTCTCCAGTGATGCCTGAAGAGAATTTACTTCTCTGTCTATAATGTTGACTGCACAGAGTGATGCTTTTCTGTACTGCTTTTAATTATTTATTTTTATGCCTATAAAATTGGAGAAAGAGCATACAAAACATACACAAAATTGATAGTAAAAAGTAAAAGTTTGTGTTTATTCATACTTACATACATACATACGTACAGTAATTCTTCAGGTTTGAAGAAGACATACTGTTGAGCAATTCATCTGTGGACATGGAAATGGTTTGCAGTCCCAGTCTAGAAGCGCAGAGTCTAGCACAACAGAGGTACTGGAAGTCCATTACTGTAATAATTGTGGGTGTTATCCTGGACACTACTCGTGGTTTTCTATCAGTTTTGGGGAGCATGTGTCTTCAAAGCCGGTGGAGTCTTCATAAAACAGGGCTCACTAGTGAGTTCTGTCAGGAGCTACAGCTTTTATTGGAGATCACAGGGACATGGGTTTCTTTCATAGCATCTTTGCAGAGTTTGCATGGTTGACCTTGAGATCTCTTCCCAGACTCCAGTACACTCCAGTGCAACAGGCAAGGCATACAGTGGTCATCCATTCTGATGACATGTCCCATCCTTTCATCTGGGTTCTCCTATTCAGGGATTCAGTGCTTGTGGACTCTGTCCTCCAGTGTAGATATGGTCTTGCCAATAAATGCAAAGGTGCCCATTCACAGTGCTGGTTTAAGGGTACATGGTACCCCTGATTGTGCCTTTTCATGCCATACCAAAGATTTGCATTTTTAAAAATGATTCAGAAAGAGGTACAGCATTGGTGCCTAATAAAACATTGGCGCACCAAGCCATTGCCAATTTATTGGTTTGGCATGATCTGTTTTTAACAAACCCTTTTAGTTATGACTTTTGAATATCCTTGTATCAGTACATTACAGTCATGAGTTTCATCCCACCATGTTTCAGTAATGGCAACTATATCATATTTACCTTCAAGTATTAGTACTAAGTTCACCCTGTTTGTTCCCTAAACTTTGAGCATTCTTCTTCTTCTTCTTCTTCTTCTTCTTCTTCTTCTTCTTCTTCTTCTTCTTCTTCTTCTTCTTCTTCTTCTTCTTCTTCTTCTTCTTCTTCTTCTTCTTCTTCTTCTTCTTCTTCTTCTTCTTCTTCTTCTTCTTCTTCCTCCTCCTCCTCCTCCTCCTCCTCCTCCTCCTCCTCCCTTTTTACTCCCTACCTCCTTATATGATTGGTCATCTAATAGTTTTTCCTTGGAATTAGGTTCTAAAGGTCTTGAAGATTGGCCTCCTCCTCCCTCAATTTCAAAATAAAACACCCCATTCCAATACGGATTCAGCCTGGGAGAATAGCCAGATTTTAATAGCTTCCTGAACATCATCCGGATGGGAGCCATGTGGATCTCTGAAGGGGATTATAAAGTGATAGTGATTTCAATTTTTATTTTAATTGTATTGGATTACTACAGTGTCCTATGTTTGGTATTTTATTATTGTAAGCCAACTTATGTAAACCTATATATACAGATAGGCAAAGTATGCATTTAATAATAATTCGACTCTCTCACTGGGATTCCCTTTGACATATGGTCAGTGGTTGACTCAGAAAGAGAAATGGGTGAACATACACTGAAAGAGCTCCATCCACACACAGACACACTCCACATTACAAATTGCCTAAGGCAGAGATACAGTCACTATTCCTGGCAAGGCAACAGGAGTTCTCTAGCTGAGGAGCAGATGCCAGAATGATTCCCAACCCTGCACTTCACTTTTCAAGCTTCTGAGGTATTCTCAAGAGAGATATTATTCGATCCAATGCTGCCTTTCCCACAGTTTCTCCTTTAATTTGATTTTCAGGGAATAGAGACACTAAACCAAGCTGCTCCCCACACTGCAGCTGTAGCCAACATACTCTGTTCTCAAAAGAAACAGTGGGGCTACTACACATATCAGCAGCTTTATCAGCAGCAAAGATGGGAAAGGATTTCCTGTCAAAAGTGAATGAGTAGGTAGCCAAACAACACTAATGTGCCATTAATACTAATATGCTATGTGCATCACTTTGTGAAATAGCAGCAAATCAGTTATGGCCAGGGCCTAAGAATCGTAGATGCATTTCCTATGTCCTGAGATTTCAGCACTGGTAATGTTAGCCTAAATAAGTTGGCGATGGCCTTGGTGAATTCATGGCTGATTCTTCTATGGATACCATTCAGTTTTATACTAGAGCCTTAAGTATAGTAATCATCTAGAGGGAGGGTTGGCAGATCCCTAGAACTAGCGCTAAATAGGAGCAAGGATAGGAAGACCTTGTTTGCTGCCCATAGAAAGAAGTGCAAGCTGAATTACAGATATGTCTTTGATTCCTTGCAGCAGGAATAGAACATCTTTCTCCTTTTACATGGACAATCAATACAATCCAAAGTGTTTGTCCCCATCTTTTTCAAGTCCTGCTGCTTCCAAACCTTATACATGGAAGAGACCAGATAGGACATCCCAGGCATCTAGATTCTAGCTTCATCAATACGCGGGGCGGGGGCGCAAGTCAGTCTAGTTTTTAGGTAAGAAAAGGTCTGCTGAATCAAGCTAAGGGACATTTTAATACAAAAAATTGTTTCTCACAGTGGCCAACCAGATTTGCCCAAGGTGCTTACAAACAAGATGGAGACCTGCCTATGTATTGTTGATCCTCTGTGATTGGTATCCCAACATAACGCTTCCCTCAGTCCCTTGGAAATAACCATTGATAGACCTGTCATCCATGAATGTATCCAGTCTACTGCTAAGCTCTTCAAGTTGTTGAACTAGAACATTACAACATAATACAGTAGTAAATCCCACAAATTAAATATGCATTAGATAAATCTCAGCTTCAGCTTGCTGATTGGAATATTATAGAGTATTACTTGGAAAATAAAGATAGTAATCCACATAGTCCTTGATTAACAATGGCAACTTCAACTGCTGGAACTGCTGTTGCTAAGCAGCAGAGTCACATGATTTCATACTTTATGATCACTGAGCAATGACAGTTCCAATCCCAATTCCTGTTATTAACCGAGGACTAACTGTAGAGTTACTATTTGATGTTTAGTCAAGAGTAGATCCACTGACCTCTGTATCAAAATCAGCAATTGCCAAGGCTATAGCGCTCCAAGGAAACGCTCCAAATCTTTCCTTTGGTGATAAAAATATTACTGTGAAAAAAGTAATTACCTTCATTTCTATGCTTCACAACACACTCACACCCTTGTGCATTCTTATATAGAAAACCAACCTTGGGGTTTATTTAGATGCTTATTTTTCTTCTATCATAGGGAATTTTTGAATAGCTTGCATTTCATTTTACGCCAACTTGAATTGAGGTCTACTTGAAAAAAATTTTTTTTTAAATATTTTATTTTATTTAAAGAAATGTTAGACATGGATCCAGCCAGACTTGTTGAGAACAATCATCAGCGGAAATTTAAACGGATAGCCGCTTATAGTAATGGTTGATTGCACAATGTGTGTGTTCATTTGGTATTAAAATTTCCCATCACCCCCAAACTCTACAGTTTGTTTGGCTAATGTCCTTTTTAGAGACTCTGTGCAGTCCTGACCTTAGTGGGAAATATTAAGCATTCTCTACCCGGGGAGGGGGGGATTTTCAAAGGCATATTTCTTGCAACAGGTTGTCTTCTAGATTGTGTGAGAAGAAGAAAAAAACTAAAGAAGAAATATTTCCTGAAGCTTAGTGAGTTGGAGGTGACCTGTGTGTGTAGAGAGAATTTGCCTAGAAAGCTATGTTGATTGTAATGCTGTTTGTCAGGGATCTCAGATTAGGAGAGGCTGCATTAAGTACAGAGAGTCAGCCTACAGGCAATTGAGCTGGGACATGCCGTAGTTGGAAGGTGAGCTTTTCTTGTTTGTATGCCAAATGTGGAGATAATCTCTTCCCAGCCTCCCCCAGTCATTTTGCTTCTACTTTGGGAAGCAAAATACATTTGACTGAATGCTTGGAGGAACTATATCTATTGTCTTTGAAGCTACAAAGATAAGAGATTTCCTGGACTTTAATGTTATAATGCAGGTGGATTTTTTAAACTGGTGACAGGTTTCAACCAAGTCCGTGCTTGGCAAGGAATAAAGGGATGGCAGTAGAGGGAGAATATCAAAGGATTGATTGGACTCTGTTGTTGGATAACGACAGCCAAGCCAAAAAGAAAATACCTTAATAGGCGTTTCTGAAGCAGCCCTAAACATACATTAAAATGGTGTTGTATCAAAAAGGTTTTCCCCAGTAGCCTATTAAATTGAACTATTGTGTTGAATTTCTGAGTATAGAAAATTGCACCAGACGCGGTTAGATTTTTTTTAAAGCAAAAATTTTCTTTTTGTTTTGTCTTTTATTTTGCTTCCTAATTCTGACTTCATTGAAAATAAACATGTCATTCAAATATTTAAGCAATACTTTTTTTACAGCAATAATTGCAATGAAACATCTGTATAGGTAAGTTGATTGTTTTAAGCCAATACCAAAAGATACCCAAAATCAGGATCTTAGGTATTGCGGAAAAAGAGGAGGATCTGAAAAAAATCTTCTAGCAGTAAGTAAGGATGTTCTGTGATTTAACTATTATTGTAAAGAATAGTAACAGAAGCCTTTTGGAAGGTATAGGGCTCTGTCTTCTTCTATAGCAGTGATGGCGAACCTTTTAGAGACCGAGTGCCCAAAAACTGGCCCTGCTCCCACTCCACTCCCTGCCCTGCCCTGCCCTGCCCTGCCCCCACTCCACCCCCATCCCCTGCCCCGCCTGCCCGCAGGGCCACTCACCGCCTCTAGGGCCCGCCGCAGATCGCCCAGGCAGCCCAGCGGCGCCATGGTGGTCATGCCCTCTGCCCGCGCCTTGCAGCATCAACTGTGCATGATGGGGTGTGAGGGCAGAGTCTTTTCTACAGAGAGGGCTCCGAGTGCCGCCTCTGGCACCCGTGCCATTGCTTCGCCACCACTGTTCTATAGGGTCTCACCCTGCCCCCATATATTGAAAGCTTTCTTACAGTCTGGGGACTCTGGTCTTTGATGTATTTGCTGAAGGATGGATAGTTCCCCCAAAGGACTGAATACTATCAGCTAACATACCAGAGAGCTATTTCCTTTTCACAGAAAGTGATAAAAGTTAAACAAGTATTCAGAATAGAGTTGACTCAAGGTTGCCCTTCCAATAATTGAAGCTCCAATCTTGTCAGTAGAAGAGGATGAGAGGGTTTTTTTTAGTTAAAAAAAGTACACAAATTAAGTTAATAAGTTGATCATTAATAAATTACTGGTTCTGAGAATAGAAAGCACCTGTTTCGTAGAGATACACAATGTTAGAATTGTATCTCTACAAAAGTCACAAGTGTAAAGTATACATATGGAAAGATTATTCTACTGCATCCAGTGTCCCCCCCTTGGGGTAATATTTTTAAAATCATAATCATGGGTAGAGATTTTTTCTAGAAATCTGCTTTATCCAGACAAATCATTTATCTGTCTAGCTTAGCATTTCCTATCCTGGCTAATAGTTTGCTGGAGTTGGGAGCTACTTCCAGATAAAAACTTAAGCAATCGCGAACCATTGTTTTATCAGGTCCTATCACATTTTTTTGGTATCTGTACCTTGCTGTGTTCTATTTGTACAGAACACAAGTACAGCCAAGTCAGCAGTGTTCCTGCCACACCTTTCTCCACACTCTAAGCGTATATATTTATAACTGATTGTAAATCCCATCAGTTGCACCTGCATGAGCCTGATTAATGGAATTACGATCAGGTCCAAATGTTGTCTTGTTAGTTGCCCAGTTAGACAACATCTTCTGGAGTAAAGGTTTGGAGCTACTCAGTGTGCCCAGCCATGCAGAATCTTGACTACTCAAGGGCCTGAATTATAGCTCTGCAGCAGATGCCCAGGCCAGATGACAAAGCCATGTTTTCAGCCCTTGCAAAAGACCAAAAGCGTTGGGTCCAGTCTGACTTCCAGGGGGGGTGCGAGAGGGGGAGGGGAGGGAGGATGTTTTAGAACAGGGCTTTTCAACTTTTTCATCGATTGTACCACTTTTACAATATGGCAATATTCAAGTAGCACTAGTCGCCTAGCAAGGTGTCAAAAGCTTGATGAGCAAAAAAACCCTGGAAAAAGTGATAAAGTACAGATAGTCCTCACCTCCCCTTTAATATCTTCTCTTCTCTCACCCTCTTTAATATCATCTCTTCTCTCACCCCCTTTTATATCCTCTTCTCACCCCCTTTTATATCTTCTCTTCCCTCACCCCTTTAATGTCCTCTCTTCTCTCCCCTTCAGCAGGACCCAGGCAATGCCTGGTGCAGCTGAATCTCTGCCTGAAGACTACTTGAGGCTGCCTGCCACCCCCAATCAGCTGGAGCTGCACACGCTGATCCTGGGCTCTCCTCAGGACCCAGGCAGGCAATGCCTTATGCAGCTCCAGCTGAATCTCTGTCTGAAGACTGCGTGAGGCCACCTGCCACCCCCAATCAGCTGGAGCTGTGTGCGCCGATCCTGAGCTCTCAGCAGGACCCAGGCAATGCGCCGTGCAGCTCCATCTGACTTTCCCACAAGCCAGCTGAATCTCCATCCGAAGACTGTGTGAGGCTGTTTGCCATCCCCTAGGCCACTGCCAATCAGCTGGAGTGTGTGCTTTGATCCTGGGCTCTCAGTAGGACCCAGGCAACGTGCAGTTCCAGCTGACTTTCCCACAAGCCTGTGCGGCATTGCTGCCGCTTCACCTCATCCACTTTTATACTTTTTTTACAGTGCTGTTCAACCTGTCGTATGGGTACCATCTGCCAAGTGCCAACGTACCCCTAATGGTACGTGTACCACCAGTTGAAAAGCCCTGTTTTAGAAGGCGAGTGCCTTCTCCTACATCCTGACAGATGACATTCCTTCCTATTGGACTCTGCCTGTAATATAAAACTAAAAAATTACAGCCAGGCTTGTTTCCTGATAAAGTTTAGAAAATGGGAACAAGTTTAATTGATTTCTCCAGAGAATTAAGAGTTCTTACTTAGTTTCTGACAAAGGGTCTTATTTTATAGCCTAGTCAATTTCATAAAACAATCTGTTGGCTTAATTGTTCCTGTTGGTTGGCTGGGGAACTCAGGTGTTAAGAAAAAATAATTCAGGATCCAATCCCCAGGGTCATAGCACAAAGTAGTTCCTTATTTTAGTTATTCCCTAAAATATTTACTTTGCTGAATTATGGATGTACACACCGAAAGAAAGAAAGAAAGAAAGAACATATTGAATCCCATAATTAAGTAATTAATTGGAGGGTACAAGGCTAAGATAATACTTTCATTTCAGAAGAGAAGAAAGTTTAAAAAACAATTCATTAAAGCCTTGTTGATCTCTATAAAGAGAAAGGAAAGGCAGGAACTGTTTCTGAGTCATAAGTGCTGTCCTTCACATTTTTATAAAAAAGAGAGAGAGACCAGGACAGCTGGAAAGCACTTTCTTAAAAGGACTTTTTCATGTCAGGAAATTATTCTGCAACTAGAAATACAAGTGAATTGATGGAGAGATATGTAGAATCTGTCCTATATATTCATTCTCACTGCATATCTATTGTGTATTTTCCTATTCACATGTGCAAATAATTGCAACTCTAATTATTTCATACCTTTCAGATTTACTGAAAATAGGTGCTAGCTGGAAAATGTAGAAAGATTGTAAATGAGTAACAGTAATTTGGAAATTATATATATTTTACTAAAAAGACATTGCTCTTAACAATTAAACACATTGCTTAGAAGAATTCTGAAGACATGTTTTTCTTCCTACCTACCTGAAGATCCTGATGACCATGAATTAAACCTTTTCTGGGAGCACATGAGATAGATTAGCACCATGTTTAATTATTTTAGTTAATCATCTTAACATTTCATACTTTAGACCAGGGGTGTCAAGCTGCCGGCCCACAGGCCAGATGCATCATGACAAAACCGCGCCCATCCCGATCCCCTTGCTTAGGATCGGGAGCGCTTGAGTGCGTGCATCCGACGCCAGGCCAGCCTGCTCCGGGGGACGCCGATGATGTACACCATAACCAAGGGCCCGAGCAAGCTAGCCACGCAGAGGAGGACAGGTCCCACGCAGCAGGTGGAGAGCAAACTGGTCGATCTGAAATGCCGGCGGCAGCAGCACCAGCAGCCGGAGCTCAGCTCGTGGCCCCTGGCAAGCCCACTCCCCAAGCTTGTGTTCAACAGAGTCAATGGAAAGAGACCCCCATTGATGATCTCACCCCCCACAGCCACAGAGGAAAACTACACTGTAGCTCACGAAGAAAATGTCCGGTTTGTGTACGAAGCCTGGCAACAAGTGGAAGAGCAGCTGCACAGTCCAGAGCAGGGAGAAGGTGGACCTGGTCCAATACAATACACAGAGAAGACGCCCAGTCCGGAACTGAAAGATTTTGTCCCCATTGACCTTGAAGATTGGTGGGCTCAACAGTTCCTGGCCAAAATCAAGAATGGCTCTTAAGGAAGGCAGGAGCGGCCATTTTACAAGAGAAATCTTCCAATTCGCTCTTAAGAAAACGCAGGCGCATCGGAGTGCAGCGAGAACTGGACAAATAGATGGGGAGGGGTGTGACCTGCCGCTCAGCTGGCCTTGGAAATGCTGAGAGGCACCATTGTCTGGAAGAAGGCTGCAGACCATACATTGTGGGGATGCCGGGGTGCCCAACGAGGGGGGCACGAGGGGCGCATTCTTCTCCTCCCTGGGGCCTGGCACCCAGCACCAAGTCCATGTTGGTCCCGGAGTCTAGACTGTGTTCACAATAAACACACTGATCCTGTCAGTGGTACAAAAAAAAAAAAAAAAAACCGCGCCCATCCCATTGCCGGCAATGGGAAAAAAAGTCACGATGCGTCGCAACACGTCACGTCACGTGACGTTGCAAGTTTGACACCCCTGCTTTAGATGAAATAGCTGCCATATTCATCTAATAATTGACTAATTACAATCTGGTGGAATTTTCTCTTTTTCTTTTACGTCAGGGACTCATCTGCTAAAAATCACCTAATGCTTTGTATTTTCCTAGTATTGTTTTAATGTAGTCTTCTGTGCTGTAGAATAAAGTGTTGATCTCTTTATAGTTTTTCAGACTCACAGAGAAAGTTAGCACTCTGGCCATCGCTGCCTAGCTGTAGCTTGAAATGTGGAACAAAACTCATGGAAAGGTGTGTTGTGCTTTGTTGAATTCTGTGGTCAATGGTGGGTGGGAAGGACCACTAAATAATAGTGGTATGTTAGCAGAAGGGCAACTGTTGCCCTTGTTTCAGCTTTTTGTGTTGATAAAATTCAAGTCTGCCACATTACTGTACTGAATTAGAGGATGCATATTAGGCATTGACACAAGGTGGCCAAAACCTAAATATGCACGATTGCTACCTTCATAAATTATGAGTGGAATTTAAGGAGGGGAGATTACTTTTTAAACATTTTTTTGCAGTTGATGTAAGCAATAAAAGCAGGAAGAATTACTTTATCAGAGAGATTGGAGTCCTGCTACCGCTTGTATTTTCTTTTTAATATTTCTTTTCGCCCACGCAAATACTGTTACGTCAGACAAATATTTCACCAGTGTTATAGTTCTATAAGAAAATTCTACAACAGTTCAGTACTGTGGTCAGTAAAAGGAAGCAGTTGTAATAGTATATGGCTGTTAAGTAGTATGCTTTGCATGAGCGGTTCAGATTAAAGGTAATAACATGCAACCAAAAATGTGTTCAGTTCCTCGTGGCTTAGAATTCAATCATATTCAAAGATTGTTCCAGGGAGAATCACAGTCTGGCGAACTCCAAAATATTTTAATTGTTCCAGGTATTGATTCAGACCAGTCTTAGAGGTGTCTTACAGGGCAAGTAGGATAATGCCCCCCCCCGTTGGTGTGCCCATTCTTCCCTTAATTTCTCCTTAGCTGTGCACCATTGGCATAATGTTTCAGTTCATGAGTGGCATACCAACTGGTGACTCACCCTCAGCAGCTTTCCTGTGCTATCCCGTCCCTTCCCTTAGAACAGACATGTCAGACTTGCAACGTCACATGATGTCGCGCAGCGTATTGGGACGGTTTTGCCATTGCCAGCAATGGGGTGGGCGCAGCTTCCACATGATGCATCTGGCCCGTGGGCCGGCAGTTTGACACCCCTGCCTTAGAGGCTTTGAGTTGGAAGGAGGAAGATTTGCCCACTGCTGTTACTATTAAAAGATTCGCTGATCATAGTATATAAGAACTGAATTGAAATTTGACAGTAGTCCAAGAAAACATGCTTCCTATTGTTTTTGAGTGTCTATTTTTGCCAGATTTCATTCAACAGTTGTATATGACTTGTAGGACTTCCATGTAGCTGGGAGCTTAAAATGGTTGCTGTATCCTACATCTCTCTATCTCACTTTCAAGCCATCCATGGTGGTTGAAGAAAGTTGGGGTTATATGATCTAGATGTTGGTTTAACTGAAAAATAAAAACAAAAGCATCCTGGAAGAAGGAAATTATAAAACAGCAAGCCAATAGAAGTGGAAACCTTTCCCCAAAGAGAAAAAAAAAACACCTAAAAGGGCTTATAAGTAATAATGGAAGTCTAATATGCCTTTTCCTCCTCCTCCTCCTCCTCCTCCTCCTCCTCCTCCTCCTCCTCTTTAGATAGTCAAGATTGAGGACTATAGGAACTTGATGTAAGCCTATGCTTAGGTAATTTTGAAGAAGCTGTGAAGGTTATAGCCCACCTAAACAGCTCCCTCTCCTTCTCACCCCCTTCCATGGGTATCTTTGAGTTACTTGGGTTGAGTTATTTTGTTCTTGACCTTTGAGTCACTAGCTCCTAAAAAGAAATGTGCTAAATTCATAATAATGACTCATTTAGCCTCTGACCAAGTGGAATAGAATTTCTCCTTCTTCCATCCTCTGTTTTATTTTGTTCCTTTTTTTTTCCTAATTGAAAGGAAGGAAGAGCAAGGAGATATTTAGGGTGATTGTGATGGAGAGGACTCATGATTAAAACAAAAGTTATCAGTGCCTTGTGCTCCCAGTTGCTTAGGGCTCATTGATGATTAAAGAGGCAGAGATGATATTTCCCTGTCAGTCACTGTTTCCTTTCCTTCCATGCATTGCCATTAAATCTGTTGGCTGTCAGCTCTCTGGATGTAGCCATGGGAACTCTGATGTCACTAATGAGAGCTTGTGACTTTTCTTCGGTGCAGGAAGGAAAGGGGACTAGTGAAGGCAGGAGGTGCCTGGACTGTGCAGTGTGAATGATTGAAAATGGCAGAGAACAAAAGAAAACCATCTTATGGCTCCAAGGTGGAATTCTTGATTAAATAGCTTTTCTTGCACTCGCCACCTTCTGTGCACTGTACATATCACAAGTATGCATTTTTCCAACGGAAAAAAAAAGTGCTGAGGTGTGCTCTGCGGATGAAGAGGGAAAAGGAAATGTAATGGTTAACATCTAGTAAGCACTTTGGGAGATTAAAGGGGCTATTTGGAGCTTTAGCAAAGGAAGTGGTTGAAACTGGCAGTGCTCCTGTCATTCCAAGCGATTGCCTCTGGGAAAATTACTGATTGACAAAGGAAGATGCTGAGCTCAGTGTAAGGGAACAAAATGCTGTTCTGCTCAGTGGCTGCAAGGAAACATCTTTCTAGGAAGTCCTAACTTTCTTTTTCTTATCTATTCTTGATCTCTGTAAAATCTTTTTTTCTGTAGAGACATCAGTGTGTGTGTGTGTGTGTGTGTGTGTGTGTGTGTGTTGTATATGCCTTCAGATCAGTGTGGACGTCTGGAGACTGCCTGGACAAGTCCCTGCAGTTTTCTTAGGTTTTGGGTTTGCCGATGTCTGCTTCCTAGAGCTGAGATAGAGTAACTGGCCCCAAGTAACTGCCCCCCCCCCAAGCTGGCTTTGTGGCCAAAGACAGGACTAGAACTTGTGGTCTTCCAATTTCTAGCTTTGCCCTTTATCTGCTACAACACCTGGAATGACCTTTATTGTATTAGGTGTGCCTATATACTCATTCACTGTATGTGTTATATGTTCTTCTCTGTTTGAAGAAGAAAGGTGGTTGCGGAAGAAGCCTATTTCATTACTATAGCTACAATTTTTGAATTTTACTCCAAGTAGAGAATGGAATAAACTTAAGAAATCAAAGGTGTAGTAGTTCTAGTTTATAGCTTGTTTGTATATGAATTATTACCTGTAATCTGTATGTAGGGCCATTATCTCCTTACCATAGGTAAGGACAAAAATAACTGGATTAAGCTAGGTATAGTCTCATCTCATCTCAATCAGCTTGCTTTAATAACATTGTTTTAAAAATTATTGTAGGTAGTTGGCCTTTGCAGCATGGTATAAGCAAGTGGATTTAAGTGCTGAAAAACATCAGAATAGTCAAATTCATGCCTGACCATGAATTTGGTAATGTAACCAAGGACTAATTGAACTATAGCCTCCGATATCGCCATTAGAAAAGCCTCCACTGAATAGCTGGAGGCTCATGCTGGCATTTATTAACATCTTTGCTTTCCCTGCTAAGATGTCAAGGTGAGAAAACAGCAGGCCATCAACTGCTGCTCTGCCTTGATTCAAAGGCTGCTGCTGGTGACCTTGATGTCTCTGTTCCAGCTTTCAGCAAGGCTTAACAGCTCCAGCTTGGAAGATGGGAGAGTTGAAGAACAAAAGTACTTGCAAGTAATGAAAGGAATGCCTTTCACTGCAGATAGAACAAATTGGGACAGGCAGGCCTTGTGAACATTTCCTGAAACCTGCATAAGACGCAGAAGTGGATGTGTGTCCGGTGTATAAGAGCAAAACCCATGAGAGAGGGTGCAGTTTGACTGGAGATCTTGAGGATCATCATCTTATCTAAGGTTCACTGAATTCTAGTTGAGCTCTTCCTATGCTGCATTGATGGTGATGCTGCCTTTTCCATGGAGGGTCTGGCTCATGATTTTTTGGCTAAATTTCCATCAAAATTGTTGCACCGTGTTTTCTTTGCTAGTTTGTGTCAGTACCCTGTTCTATTTTGCAAGTTAAGATTATTTGCATTTGGACCTAAAGCTTTTCCTGCCTGGCAAACTATGTGGGAAAGTCCAAAGAAACTATCAGGTTTTTGAACCTGATGGGACATTTTACTGTTAGGTTACATCTGAAAGAGACAAGCAATATTTCGTTTCAGCTTATTTATTAGTTAAGTTTTAATATCATGGGTTTTTTTAAAAACTTGGTTTAAAATATTTGCAGTGCTTGCCTCCAAATTTTATCCTCACTGTAGTTTTATATTGCAGGTTAGTGGAGTGACAATGACTGACTGACCTCAAGTCATCAGTGAGATTCATAGATGTGAATCTAGATGTATTTATTTAATCAATTAATATGCCCTTAAACTCACAAATTATTGCTCTAAGAGGTTAATATAGGTTTGCAAACCAGTGCAACATCAAGATTTTTTAAAAAAAAAAACACACAAAGACAATGTAACTGTAGCCAGCCTATATTTGTGGAAGTTTCTGCTCCCTACAGATGGACTCATCCACCACTCTGCTCCAGGTATGGTGGAAGTTTCTGCTCCCTACAGATGGACTTATCCACCACCCTGCTCCAGTTCTTGGGGCAAAAACCAGTTCTTTAAGACTTTAAAAACATGAATAGATTCAAGGCCATTTGAATCTTGTGGGGTAAGCTGTTCCAGAGGCTGATGCTGCAACAGAGAAGGCAAGCTTTCTGGCTCTGCCAGATGATACTTTTCTACAGAGGGGACCTAGAACATCTTACTCATTTGGATTTCTTGGGGTAGGCAAACTCAATTGGCGATTGGCAGTCCTGCAACTAATCCAGCCCTGTACCATAAAGGTGTAAGCAGCAGAAGCCTCCTGGAAAACAGCAACAACACATAACCCTTCTTGTGTATTCTCCTCATCAGAGCAAATGATCACAAATTTGAAACATAAGTCTATCAAAAGACAACCCACACCAACCAAGTGCTCTGTTACCAAAGTAACAAGTCAATCTCCCACAAAAGGAGCTGTGTAAGCATAAAGGCACTGCAGCAACCTAGAACACCAGAAAAAGGAAACAGACTGCCTATACAAAATGGGATACCCACACTTCATGCCTGACCATTCAATTACTGCAGCACAACCAGCATAAGCTATGAAAAGGATAACACTGCCACACATCAAAACAACTTAGAAACAACCCATAGACCATTACAATCATACAGCGTCAAAGTAGCACAGAAACTAAGGTCCTCCAAACATTGTAAGTAAACGAAAAGACCTAGTTGTCTAAGAAGAACAAACAGGAATGATCTACAACATATAGTGTAAAGACTGTAACAGACACTGTGCTAGTTATTAGAGCCAGTTTGGTCTAGTGCAGCGGTTCTCAACCTTTTCTGGGGCTCGACCCCGGCCCGCATCGCGCATGCGCGGCGCGACGGGGCACATTGCAAAGGGAAAAAATGGCCGACCCAAAAAAATAGCAGACTGTGGTGTTTGGCGACCCCCGTGAAATGGTCATTTGACCCCAAATGGGGTCGCGACCCACAGGTTGAGAACCGCTGGTCTAGCGGTTAAGATACCAGGCTTACAACTGGAAACCAGTTGTAGTCTCACCTTAGCATAAAAGCCAGCTGGGTGATTTTGGGCCAGTCACTTACTTTCAGTCCAACCTATTTCACAGGGTGGTTTTGGGTAAAAATGGAAGGAGTATTAGGTATGCAGGATTAAATCTGAGTCGGTCATTGGGACCAAAGGTTTATTCTTCCAAGCTTTTGGGGTTGTGTTGGAGCCCATCCTCAGGGAACTTCTCTCTCTCCAGAATATTTTGCACACATTCTGGAGAGCGACATGTTCCCTGAGGATGGGCTCCAACACAAGTCCAAAAGCTTGGAAGAATAAATCTTTGGTCCCAGTGACTGACTCTTATTGGATCCTGTAACATTATCCTGGGACATGTATGTTTGCCTTCATTCATGAGTATTACGTACATTTACCATATTGAGTTATTTATAAAAATAAAGCGAACATCAACACAGGGATTAATACCAAGTAATTAAACACGAAGCAGCACCCTAATCAAGGAACTATATAAGTAGACCTTGATTTACAACTGTTCATTCAGCAGCAGTTTGAAGTTAATGACAGTGCCAAGAAAAGTGACTTACAACTGGTTCTCAAACTTAATGATCGATGTAGTGACTGCTGGTCACATGATCAAAATTCAGGCATTTGGCAACTGTTAATGAATTTACAATGGTTAAAGCATTTTGGGGATTATATTATTGCCATTTGTGACCTTCCCACGTGGTTTCCAATAAGCAAAGTCAAGGAGGGAAACCAAATTTGCTTAATGACAGTGGCATAATTAACAAAATTGGGTGTGACTCACTTAACAATTGGATTTCTTAGCAGTAGAAGTGCTGATCCCAACTGTGGTTGTAAGTTGTGGACTATGTGTACCAAGGAAAAAAACCACACCTACTTCAAAACTGGCAGGGCAAGGTACTGTAGCAAACCCCTTACACTGGTAATGATGCCTAGTTGGGTAATGAAATGTCTGCAAGCTAACAACCAAGCTCAGAGAGCATCAAGATCTCCACAGTTCCTGAGCTACATACTGTACATTCCCTGCTATGGAAGAAATGGATTTGTACATTGGCTCTTCTGTTTATGATTGCCATCTACTTTTTAAGTGGGAGATAAAGAGTCGAGTAGTTGGATTGATGGAATTAAGGATGTTCTCCCTTTCTTATGATACTCAGTGTTTTTCACCTTTTAATTTTTTTTCAAAGGCATATTGCATCAGATACATGGCAGGCTATTTCTGTTGGCCAGCCAAATTAAAATGTTCTACTAGTAGCACTCATGTGTCAGGGATATCAATGTTCTTAACATGCCTAACTGATCTGTCTGATTGTCCAGGCTATGTAGAGGAAAAGCTGTTGTCCAGCATACTAGAAAAGCACTTTAGATTCAGAGTAGTAGTATCTTCCTGTGGACTGATGGAGAATCTACCCTAGGGAGCTTTAGCTTGTGGGAAAACGATAATTGTGATTCATTCTTTGTGCTTTAAAAAGTCTGAGTAATGTCTGTTTAAGATTTAATGAAGAGTAGAATACAAGAGTGAACACTTCACAACCACATTTTGGAGATTTTGCCAGAGGTCTCAACTTGCAACTGTGAATGGAGGGGGGGGGGGAAGAGGGGCTTTGTCCTCAACTGTAATAATTAAGTGCCACTAAAAAAAAATCAGTAAGGAGAAAATATTGTGGCTATTAAACTTCAGCCTTAATGGATAAACTAAACATAATGGTTTAATGTACAGTATTTGCATTTAGTGAGCCGCAATTTGGAAATAAAAAAATCCTGCAGCTGCAGGGATTGATCTTTTTCATATCAAAACAGATATGAAGAAAGTGAAATGTATCTTTTCTTTTTCCACCTATCCCCAAGCACTATTTGCCTTGTAAGGAAATTCATAATCTGTAACAGTGGGGATTTTCTTCCTGATGCTAATATTAAATGCAGTTTTTTTTCCAGGATAAGAGCAGAGGCGCAGAAGAATATGTTTCATGTCATATACCTGCTGTGCTCTGGATTATTATCAGTCTCAAGCCAAAGATAGATTTAACTTTATGTTTCATTTAGTACTAAATGGAAATTTAGGATGGATGTTCAAAGATCAGCTTTTACCGAATAGAATACTGTGTGGAATTGTTGTGATCTAACATGCTCCACACATTAGAGATACATCTGCTAGCTGGTACTATTACATTGTCCATTCTTTGCATCCCTGGAAGCAGGAATGCCAAAAGTTACGTCTGTGGGAAAAGTGATTAAAGAAAATTTGAAGGTGCACGTACATGATAATTGATCTAGCTGTGAGTTGATTGGCATTATGGTATGCAAGTCAGAACTGTCACCTGGGTGGGCTAAAAGAGCAGGGCAGTAGGGACCATGTATATGTGAACTGCTGCGCTTCTCTATGTGAGGTAGTTGTTCTCTCACTCTTCTTGTCTTTATTTGGCAGTTGAGTTAATTTGCTCGTGCCTCAGCTTGGGTCCTTGGAAATATCACTTCCCAAATATTCTTTTAAGCTTTGTAAGATTACTTGTTGACTGAGAAACTAGAAAACTTACTACGCTGAACTGCAGTGAGAGAATAAAGAAATCGGGTTTGCCTCTCAAAGCCGGAATGGGTAAAATACACATTTTCTGTTTCCCCTCTCTACGCTTTCCTGAGGCCGTCTTGGGTCAGTGTGTACTTCGAAGGTGTTCTGAGCTACAGGTGAAAGAAGTCAGAAGCTGCGTCCCAACCATTTGCATTGAATAATGTTCCCTTCTTTGGAGAAGTAGCCTTGGAATGGCTCTTTCAGTGGCTGCCTATAGGAGAACATTTGTAATTGTTTCATGTTTTTGTTCCATGGGTTAAAGCTGGGCTGAGGGCCCCCTCTGGTCTTTCCGTGCATACAAAGCAGTGGCAGCATTTCTTATAGTCCACTATACTGTCAAAGTATTAAAGGCTTCTTGTGGTGTGTTGGCAAGTGATTGACACTAAGCTGAAGCAGGTGCAGAGAGTGTGGCGGCTACCTCAAAGCTACGTGGGAGTGAGCAGCAAGACTAGGAAAACAAACCATGGGTCCTCTGTAAGACTGTTGCATGTATGATTCTCTGGAGGGCAGCTGGCTTTTTTTTTTAATTGACGCACCGAGATTGAATTGAAGCTGGGGAGGGGGGTTACCGCAACCTTACATTTATAGTTTCTCTATAAACTAGTTGAACTTGGTTGAAGTTAGTCTGTTATTCTCTTTCTGCCTTCTGCAGATTAAGGGCTCAGAAAGATCCAGTTTGCATATATATATATATAGCATGCATTTTATCTTCCTTAGCTATTTCTCTGACTCCTTCCTTGTGCTATTTATGTGGGCTTAAATAGCCTGGGAAACTTTTTTTTTAAAGATGAAAGAATGCAAAGAGTTGAATGCTCTGGAAAGAAAAAAGGGCATCCCTAATCATCCACCCACTGTCATATTCTGCTCTTCCAAAGAATTGGCTTAACCAGTCCAGCTTTTATTATGCAATAGAGGCAAAAGGTTCGCTGCATGGTGCATGATAAGGAATAATAATAATAATAATAATAATAATAATAATAATAAAAAAGGAAAGAGCACTTATCTAAGGGCATAGTGAATTTTCTCCCACTCCAACTGCAAGAGAAGCCAAATAGATGTGAGGGGCCCATACATTCTGTGTTTGAAAACAAATGTCTTAAGAAGCAGAGCTTCTGAACTGAGAGACAAGGCTCTTCTTCCCCACTGCTAACAATTTTTCCCCTTTGCTTCTGTTTGCAGACCCAAGGAATCACCATGTGGTCTCACTTCCTGAGAACAGTTCCTGAAGGCCAAGGCTGTCAGATTTCCATCCTAACAAAACAGTGACAATGAGAAACTGCTGATGTTTTTATCTGAGAAAGGAACTTTGAATGGATTTGCCATGGTGACATGAAAAAGGACCAGGATGGATAATGGACTGTCACAGGGGCAATTCCATACCCGTATGACCTCTTTGTGAAACTATCTCCAGTCTTTCCTGAGCTGAGACCTGGAGGGAGGGAGGGGGGAAGGGTGGGTGGGGTGGGGAAGGAACCTGGAAACTCTTTTCCAAAGCAAGGATGACTTTAGTAAGGATCCGGAGGAGCTTCCGGCAGGTATCTCCTCAAGTGGTGCTCTTCTTACTCTTTGCCTTCTGCCTGCTCAGTGTTTTTGTCTCAGCATATTATTTATATGGGTGGAAGAGGGGACTGGAACCCTCTGGGGATATCCCCAGCCCAGACTGTGATGAACCGAAGATTGCTCCTTCACGCCTGCTACCTATAAAACCCATCAAAGTGGTAGATTCTTCACGGACTGATCCCTTGGTCCTTGTGTTTGTGGAAAGCCTTTACTCTCAACTGGGACAGGAGATTGTGGCCATCTTGGAATCTAGTCGTTTCAAATATCTGACAGAAATCGCTCCGGGGAAGGGAGACATGCCTACGTTGACTGACAAGGACCGAGGGCGCTTCGCACTTATCATCTATGAGAACATCCTGAAGTACGTGAACCTGGATGCCTGGAATCGTGAACTCTTGGACAAGTACTGTGTAGAGTACGGTGTAGGAATCATTGGCTTTTTCAAGGTATTTCAGATTGAGAAAGTGTTTACTAAAACAATGAGAAGAGAAGGGATATACCGGTGATGGCGAACCTTTTAGAGACCGAGTGCCCAAACTGCAACCCAAAACCCACTTATGTATGTTGGGTGCCAGGTGGGCATGGCCCATTGGGTGGGTGTGGCCCATTGGGTGGGCATGGCTTCAGTGGTAACGGCAGACTGGATGGGACTAAAAAGTTCAATCAATCAATCAATTCCAACTTTGTGAGTTCTTTTTTTCCCCACGAGAAGTTGAAATTGATTGATTAACCTTTTTTTTTTGCAAAGGTTTTATAAAACCCAGCTGAAGGCCTAGGACTGGGGTGACGGCGCACGTGCCCACAGAGAGGGCTCTGCGTGCCACCTGTGGCACTCGTGCCATAGGTTTGCCACCATGGTGATATACTGACTTCTGGAGATAAGATTTGAGCAGTGAAAAGCAGAATACTATGTGTTAGTCTATTCCGATTGCACAGTGAAGTTATCAAAGGGGAACTATGAAATTTTAGGTTGCAGTTCTCTTTTCCGATTTCTTGTGAGAGATGATTCTTTGTTAATATTCCCCAAGGTCTATTTGTGCTTCTCTGCAAAAAGATGCAAAACTGAGTAGCTAAGTATCCTTTATTTTTGACATGCAATGTTGTTTGTTTGTCTTTACATCTCAGAGGCAGAGAAATACTTCATACCTGAGATTTTAAGAAGGCCAGAGGCATGCAACACCATATTGTATGTCCTAATCAGATACTTAACTGTATCTACAAAGTGTCCTGAAATTAGTTTACTTCACATTTTATCCATAAAATTAGATGGTAATACAAAGCTAGTGTGAGAAAGCCTTCTCCTAGCAGATATCTCCATAGTTGCTGGCCTGAACCATTCATCTTCGTACGGTTATGATTGCTGAGAAGAGTGGGAATCTGAGAGTCTAAGAGGACACCCAAATTGCTCACTGGCTTGACTAGGGAAGTCACCCCAGGCAGAGTTAAAGATGGAGAATTTCCAGAACCGTGGATCCTAAAAACCCATATCCATTCAGTTTTGCCAAGGTTGGAATGAAGTCTGTCCTCCTCTAACCAGACCCTCACAATCTCCAGGTACTGGGAAAGGAGCATTACTTGATTAGCCTAGGCAGAGATCTCTGGCTGAGTACCATCAGCATACAGATGTTCTCCAGCATGATGACTGAAGAATCCACCAATGGGTTATTTCAGTCCTCCTGCCCAATCAGACTAAGTTGTCAAGTTGTCACGCCCCTCTTTGCCTGGGACCTCCCAGTTTCATCTTACTCTTTCACCCATGAGGACGTGATATCTTGACTCTCAGGAAGGATCTGTATGTTTCATGAGGACAGGGTGGTTCTCACGTTAGATCCCTCGTTTATCCCCAAAATAAACACAGTGTTCCATAGATCACAGGGAGTTATTCTTCCAGACTTCTGCCGTCACCCGTCGCATGGAACGGCAATGGCATTCACTGGACGTAAGGCGAGCTTTGCGCTGCTATATCAAATGCATGGCAGCCTTCCGCAGACTTGAAGCTCTGTTCGTATCCTTTCAGCCTTCTATGGGCCAAAAGGTGTCAGCCTCCACCATAGGTCGGTGGATAAGGGCTTGTATTGCGAATGTGTACATTTCTCTTGCCCTGCCCGTTCCTAGTCATGTGACAGCTCACTCCACACGCAGTGCTGCCACTTCGGCGGCGTGGGCAACCCAGGTGTCTATTGAGGACATCTGCAGGGCGGCGACATGGTCATCGCCTTCCCCTTTCATTAAACCAGCGGTTCTCAACCTGTGGGTCGTGACCCCATTTGGTCGGGGTCGCAGCCTGAAAAAGGTTGAGAACCGCTGCATTAGACATTACCGTTTGGATAAGACATTTGCATTAGACATTACCGTTTGGCAGACGTATCTTACAACAAGTAGTCACACCATCAGGAACACAGGACCCAACTGACTCCCGCCCATAGGGACTCCAGGAGCTTTGGTACATCCCACTGGTGGATTCTTCAGTCATCATGCTGGAGAAGGAGCGTTGGCTTACCTGAACGCCTCTTCTCAGCATGATGATGAAGAATCCACACACCCCCATTTCACAGGTCAGTTAGGTCAGGGTCGGGGTTTGTTGTTGTTGTTTCTTCCTGGTACCTGCTTTGAGAGTCATCACGTTGAACTGTTGTCATTGGCTACGCCGTCAATGAAACTGGGAGGTCCCAGGCAAAGAGGGGCGTGACAACTTGACAACTTAGTCCGATTGGGCAGGAGGACTGAAATAACCCATTGGTGGATTCTTCATCATCATGCTGAGAAGAGGCGTTCAGGTAAGCCAACGCTCCATCTCCCCCAGCTGCTTCATGTGAATGTTAAATGCAGCCCTGAAGTACCCCAAAGCAGAGGCCTGTAGCTCAACATTTCCCAACACCAACTACATTCGGCCCTTGAGAAAAGAAGCAATCACCATAACGCTGAGCTCCATTCCTAGGAGGATATCACAATCAGTGTTATGAAAGACCACTGAAAGGTTAAGGAGCATATCCAATGCCATTTCAGTACTGTGGCTTGGACTGAATCCTGACCAGATAATCTGTTTTTTTCTAAAGCCCACTGGAGTTGTAAGCCAACTATCTTCTCAGTAACCTTTCCCCAAAATTCCAACTAGTTTTGTGGTCTAAGATGGAACTAGAACTCACAGTTTCCCAGATTTTAGTCTAGTTCTTAATCAGTACTACACTTGATCTTAACTAAATTAAGATCATAATAAAGGTTTTGATCAGTATGCCAAACTGGTTGGAAGGTGTTTAGGTCACAGGATTTACCCTAGTTGAGTAATATAGGCAAAATCTCTCTCTCTCTCTCTCTCTCTCTCTCTCTCTCTCTCTCTCTCTCTCTCTCTCTCTCTCTCTCTCTCTCTCTCTCTCTCTCTCTCTCTCTCTCTCTCTCTCTCTCTCTCTCTCTCTCTCTCTCTCTCTCTCTCTCTCTCTCTCTCTCTCTCTCTCCCTCTCCCTCTCCCTCTCCCTCTCCCTCTCCCTCCCTCCCTCCCTCCCAACATGTTTTAGTTCTGTAAGATTTCCATTGAGAGCCATCCATATCTGTCCCCTGAAAAACCATTTTGGGGAGTGTGAATTAAGAGTAAAAGAGGACATTAATGGACAAGGAGCATACTTTGACCCTAATCTTAGAACAAGTTTCTTAGGTCCCTTATTTGATTATGTATTGATATATATATTTTTCCTCTTGCAACATTTTGGATCAAGGGCAGTGCCATTATTTATTTTGCATTAGCTTAATGGCAGAGACATGCAGCCAGATGCTATGAGCAGCTCTGGACTCTGTGAGGAATTAAATGAACCATCATAAATTTAAATCCTGACATTTTATAATTCTCAGAGTGCATGAGCACTGGATTCTTGCTCTCTGCAGCAAATCTTGAAACAAGTAACCTATTCATTTCTTATTAGGTTGCTTGTGTCTGCTTAGAGAAAAATGCCATCTGGAGTTTGAATACTAGAGAGCAGATCCCCCACCCCCAGGTTTGTTGTTTTTTTATATTCAGTGTCACATGGAAGCACCTTCAGGATTTCTGTTCTCTGTGCTCTCCTTCCCTTCAATCTCCTGATATTTAAATTAGAGATAAGTCATCACTATGGATTCCATTCTTCCCCTTTTATAACGGGCAGCTCAGAGAAGGGGTTTTTTAAAAAAATATGGTGACACTTGTAAAATAATTAGTTTATACAGTTAATTAGCCCAACCCACTGCACAGGGTTGTTGTGAGAAAGGAGGCAGAAGTATTCTGTATGCTTGCCACCTTGAATTATATATATAATCTGGATTCTTCATCTAAAAAAGATTCATGTTAAAATTGGTAATAAAGTGCTCCATATTCCCTTGCAAACTGGATCCTCCGGTTGCTGAAATGCATATACCAATCACAATCTTACGATTTGACTGAAGATGGTAAATGTGTTGACTGTTTTAGGAATGTAATTTATAGCTTAATCAAGACCAAAGTCTCAGTGCTTCTAAAAGAAGGGCCTGAGTGGGGTCATCAGTTCTGGCAATATGGTGGGGGCGATAGTAGCAAAGTCCACATTCTGGATAGAGATGATCGTTGGTTTGAAAGAGGGTAAAAGAGGCCATTTATGTTAACATTGAGCTGCCCTCTTTCAACAGAGGGGGAGGGATAAGACACCATCTCTTTCCCACCTACAACATAGTCTTTGCAGCAGTTCCAAGAAGTTTCCACCCTCATTTGCACTCTGATACCCTGAGAGCACAGATAAACCCCCAAGTGACCTCAAGAACTCTCAGGGAACGTGCTGACAACCAGATGACTACAAAGTAATATGATCCTTCCACCCCATCCTATCAGAACTAATTCTTCCATTGCCCCCACATCCTGCTAGAACAGTGGTTGTCAACCTTTTTCAGGCCGTGACCCCGACCTGTCAAGCGCTGCGCATGCATGGTGCTACCCCCTGCGCCGCGCATGCGTGATGCTGCCCCCTGCGCTGGCTGAGGCATAGGCCACTCCCTGTTTGGGGGGGCGGCAGGCAGGCTCAGGTCTCCTGGGCGGCCGCGGCGGCAATGGCGTAGGGTGACCATGGGCTGGGCCACCAGCTGGCCCAGCCCCAGGGAGGTAAGATACCCGCCGGGCCCCACGCACGCCAAAAACCCTCCCTGTGCCCGCCGCTGCCCTGCTAGCCTTACCTTTGCTGCTGCCCATTTGGGGCGGCGGCAGGCAGGCCCAGGCGCTCCTGGGCGGCCGCGGCGGCGACGGCGCAGGGCGACCACGGGCTGGGCCACCAGCTGGCCCAACCCAATGGAGGTAAAAAACCTGCCGGGCCCCACGCACTCCAAAAACCCTCCCTGCGCCCGCCCGCCGGCGTCCCACCTCCCACCCCTGGCCCTCTTTTACTTACAGTTTTAGTAGTTTCTCAGCAGGGAGGGGTGGAAACTTCTGGAGAGCTTGCCTTCGCTGTAGACAACTTGCAGCACCGTTTGCAGACTGGGACTTTTGGCGGGCTCAGCAGGGCGGAGACAGCCTGGACAATTCCTATTGGCTTTTGAAAGCCAATAGAATTAGACTCTATTCAAGAGAGTCCATTCTATTGGCTTTCAAAAGCCAATAGAATAAGAGGGAGTAGCACAGCTAAGGAAAAGGGGGAAAAATGGCGGACTGCGTTGTTTGGCGACCCCTGTGAAATGGTCGTTCGACCCCAAATGGGGTCGCGACCCACAGGTTGAGAACCGCTGTGCTGGAACCAATGAAGCTTCTTGGATGAGAAGCGAAGCATATTCTTCCACGGGGGGGGGGACCAGTCCAGTTGACCTTTTGAAAAAGCACCTTTGAGACAACTATGACCTGGATGACTGAGAATAGCCAGAGACATAAAATTACAATAATAAGGTCACCCTCCATGCCTGTAATAACTTCCCCTACCAGTTTATATTGAAAACAAGAATTTAGCTGTGGCTTCTGGATGCTGCATGAAAGCTTTTGAATGGGGAAGCTAGTGAATTACATATCTCTGCTCAAAGTGTTTAGCGTCCTTTGGCCTTTTAGTTTGAGATCGGACATGCTAAGCAACTGGGACACTATGGAGGTGCATTGTGCTTTCTGAAGAGTCCATTGAGCAGAGAAAG
This sequence comes from Bothrops alternatus, assembly GCA_034064705.1. Taxonomy (NCBI): domain Eukaryota; kingdom Metazoa; phylum Chordata; class Lepidosauria; order Squamata; family Viperidae; genus Bothrops; species Bothrops alternatus. The sequence continues at coordinate 42,624,254 of JARGCV010000007.1, read as the reverse complement.
ATGTTATCTCCTTGATGGTAGGCTGAAATTCTCTTTGCTTGTCATTGTTTTTACTGTTGCCTGACAACTTCCTGTCTGAAGTTGTCATTCAGTTCATGTGATCTCTCTGCAGGCGAACGAGAACAGCTTACTGAGTGCTCAGCTGAAAGGTTTCCCCCTTTTTCTCCACTCCAACCTTGCACTGAAGGACTGCAGCATCAATCCCAAATCACCGCTGCTGTACATCACGCGGCCCAGCGAGGTAGAGAAGGGACTTCTTCCAGGGGAGGACTGGACAGTCTTCCAATCAAACCATTCCACATATGAGCCAGTCCTCCTTGCTAAAACCAAGTCAGCTGAATCCATCCCACACATGAGCATTGATGCCGCACTCCATACCACCGTCGTACAAGACTTAGGACTCCATGATGGTATCCAGAGAGTCCTTTTTGGCAACAACCTCAACTTTTGGCTACACAAACTGGTCTTTGTGGACGCTGTTTCATTCCTGACTGGCAAGAGGCTTTCACTTCCCCTTGATCGTTACATCTTGGTAGACATTGATGATATCTTTGTTGGGAAGGAAGGCACACGAATGAAGGTGGATGATGTCAAGGTAATTGTTCTTAAACCAGCATATTCCTCTTTGTTTTAGGGTTGTGAGTTGATGTGGGGCCTGTTGACTCTTGAGTTCATTTCCCTGAATGAAAAGTTTAAATGGGTTCCATTAATGCTCAGATCAGTGACCTAGATCCCAGAATTCTTGTTGCTTGTTCTATCTGCTAGCATATAGTTTGGATTACTGGTGCCTAAATTGATCTAGCTATAGATGGATGCACATGCACTAACACAAAACACTTTGCATAAAACAGGAATCTTCTGCATGTGAGATACTAGACAATTTTTGACATCAGAATGCAATTTTCTCTTCAGAGGAATTTGTTTTGAGGAGATTAAGAAAAATAGTATTTTATAAGCAACTTACCAGTAAAGCTCTGATCTTGGTCCAATGGTAATCACCAAAGGGAGGAGGGAAGGGGGAGATTGGGGAACCTTTGAGCCATATAGCAGACATTGCTAGTTAGAGCAAGATGTTTTTGAAAAGTTTTATTTCATGTCATTTGCCACTTTTAGAAGAGCAGCAAGGAAAAACATAAATCATACAATCTGCCCAGAGTTACCCTGTGCTAAGATGGGCAGATAATAAATTTGATAAATAGATACAGTAAATTGTCTTTTAAATTACTGGCCATTATTTTTCATATTTTAACAAAAGATTTTAACATATCTCAGTAGAGATGTCTACTGAACCCTCTAGATCAGGGGTCCCCGCTACCAGGCTGCAGCCTGTTTCAAACCGGGCTGCGTGAGCAGCAGGCAAGCGGGTGTGCACGAAGCTCCACTTACGTGAGGAGCAAGCGCTTAACTGGAAGGTGCATGTGCTCGGGTGTGAAGCTCTGCTTGTGTGAGCAGATGGCGCTTGCACGTGAAGCTACATTCGCAGGAATGGAGCTTTGTGCGCGAGCACTTTCCTCTCGCACAAGTGGAGCTTCATGCACGAGCACAAGCACCTGCTCACACACAAAGCTCCATTTGCACAAGTGGAGCATGCATATGCCCACTGCTCGTGCCAATGGAGCTTTGTGCACATGCGTCCGCCTGCCACTCACACGCCCCCCCCCTTGCCGGGCTGAGCTGCCAAGGTTGAAAGGTTGGGGACTGCTGCTCTAGATAGTCATTTAAGTTTAATAAATGTATATCCGTCAAAAATTGAAATAACAAGTGTTCCCTAACTAAAATCTCGGTTTGGCAAGATCTAAATGTGCTGAATGAATACTTAACAATTTTTCCTTACACATCTCTACTTCTAAATAGAATTTATCTAATGGATATCCAACATGGATATGGTTCATAAAAGATATCTCAAGTGAATTTAAATACCTGTTTATATCAGAAAGGCGATGTGTGAGTCTGAAGATTGCTTTATTAATAGTGATCTCTGAACTTGGATATTGCAGAATACATCTGTAGTTTACAATGTAGCTGTCCTGTAAAACAGGAGTCCCCATCCCCCAGTCTGTGGACTGGTACCGGGCCACGACATGCCAGCAACCGAACTGTACAAAGAAGCAAAGCCCCATCCGCGGGATGCAGGCAGCACACAAAACCACACACCCTCTGGTCTGTGGAAAAACCTCTCTCCACGTAACCGGTCCCTTGTGCCCAAAAGGTTGGGGACCTCTGCTGTAAAAGTAAACTTCCAGTATGCATGTGAATTAATGAAATGCATATATTAACACATGTTAAGGTAAAGAAATATCTGAACTAGCATACATTCTTGTTTCACTTTATATGGTAGCATGAAGCTTGATGTTGCCTAGCTTTTATTTTTTAACTTCTAGGGCAGTATAAAATATTTTTTCAATACCTAAGAAGCTGCTTCCTCTCACAGCAGGAACTGTAGACTGGCCTGCTACAATACCCCGCATGACATTCAGTCAGGTATTGCAACTCTAGTGTTAATGTTAGCAACAACAGTTCAAGAAGAAGACAAGGATGCTGTTTGCACATTTCGTTCTTGAATATGTTGTCGAATGTTTTTGAAAGTCAATAGACGATGGTCAGCTTTTCAGAAAACAGGAATATCTCATTTAGAATTACTCATTTAGGGAACCAAGTGATAATTAAATAACATTATAGTAATTGAGTGCTGAAGATGTAGAAATACCACTGCAACCATGACTCAAAGTTATTTCCAATTTGAAGAAAGATTATGCGAATGTGATCAATATCCATGATAGAATGTCCAGAAACTTCCAATCTTGTGAGTAACTGAGCAAGGGTTTCTGTTATCTGCAGTAATCCATACTCATGCGGTAATCCATGCTATATATGGGATTTTGGCAAAAAGAATGGGAAATTTAAAAAATAACAGAATTAACAGAATAATAGAGTTGGAAGTTCGTCTACTTCAACCCTCGAGCTGGAGACCTACCATTTCAGACAGATGGTTATCCAGTCTCTTCTTAAAAACCTCCAGTGATGGAACACCTACAACTACCGGATGCAGTACTCCAAGTGTGGTCTTACCAAGGCCTTATAAAGTGGTACTAACATTTTGTCAACCTCCGGCTGAAAAGCCCAACCCGGCAAAACACCAGAGCTATTGCGTTCTCTAATGCAGGGGTCTCCAACCTTGGCAACTTTAAGACTTGTGGACTTCAACTCCCAGAATTCCCCAGCCTTGCTGGCTAAGGAATTCTGGGAGTTAAAGTCCACAAGTCTTAAAGTTGCCAAGGTTGAGGATCCCTGCTCTAATGTATACTTTATTGAGCAATAACAAACTGGTAGGATTAAAGTGAAGCTAGCTCTGAAGAAATAGTGGGAAGCAGTTACTTAAAAGAACGAAACTCTCCCTCCCCTCTCTGACAGTTCAGGTCACATTGTCCAATACATCTTGCAGTGATTATTATGAGAAGAAACTTCAGTTCGCCAAAACAACTCTTCAAGCCAAAACAACTCTTTAGTCGCTTTGGCTGTCATGTTGATAAGGACACCTGTGGATTCAAACCTCTCCCCTTCCCCTTCCTGTCCTGTTGGCAAACTAGGCAAACTAGAAGCACGCAGTGGTCCTAAAGCCAGTAGGTTTCGTAGCTTTACACACTTCACATGATGTTGATTTTATCGCCCTTGTTAATGCAACCTAGCACTGCTGTTGCAGGTTATGTAAATCCAGTCTTTTTTTTGTAAGCTACTCTTTTAAATTCTCTTTTCTCCAATCCTGTAGGCTTTGTTTAATACTCAGAATGAATTACGTACCCACATCCCAAATTTCACCTTCAATCTTGGCTACTCAGGGAAATTTTTCCACACAGGTAAGAATACAATTGACAGAGTTTTCTTACTAGACTCTCCAAACTTTTATTCTCTGTGACTGGTGAAAATTTACCTAATATAACTTGAATATTTAAGTATCTTAAAGCATTATGGTAACTGTGTGGTTGTTAGTTGCGAAGTTGTGTCCGACCCATCGTGACCCCATAGACAACGTTCCTCCAGGCCTTCCTGTCCTCTACCATCTTCTGGAGTCCATTTAAGCTCACACCTACTGCTTCAGTGACTCCATCCAGCCACCTCATTCTCTGTCATCCCATTCTTCTGTTTGCCCTCAATCTTTCCCAGCATTAGGCTCTTCTCCAGTGAGTCCTTCCTTCTCATTAGGTGGCCAAAGTATTTGAGTTTCAACTTCAGGATCTGGCCTTCTAAAGAGCAGTCAGGGTTGATCTTCTCTAGGATTTGACCGGTTTGATCACCTTGCAGTCCAGGAGACTCGCAGGAGTCTTCTCCAGCACCATAGTTCAAAGGCCTCAATTCTTTGTTGCTCAGCCTTTCTTATGGTCTAACTTTCACAGTCATACATTGCAGTTGGGAAAACCATGGCCTTGACTATATGTACTTTTGTTGGCAGGGTGATGTCTCTGCTTTTTAGTATGCTGTCTAGATTTGCCATAGCTTTCCTCCCCAGAAGCAAGCGGCTTTTAATTTCTTGGCTGCAGTCCCCATCTGTGGTGACCTTGGAGCCCAGGAAGATAAAATCTGTAGGTAACTTAGGAACCTCCAAATGTAATCTACAGCTGCAGGCATCCTTTACTATCTTTTATGATGTCTAAAGTTGTTGAGATGTGTACTTTATAAACCATCTGAAAGGCCACAGGATCTCACCTCTGCATTGAGTTCTGGACATGGACATGATAGTGTTATATGTCTGCTTTCTCTACTTGGGGAGATCTAAGATTTTGGGGTTGACTTAATCCATGTAGTCTACTCCATTTAATGCTGCTCAGTGTAGAAGTTTTCAGATCGAGTGATATGATTTTGTGAAGCTCTGCGTTCATTCATGGCTTAAACATTACTTAGCAATGATGGTGCTTTGGTCCCGGCAGGTACAGATGCGGAGGACGAGGGAGATGACCTTCTGCTTTCTTATGTGAAGGAGTTTTGGTGGTTCCCCCACATGTGGAGTCACATGCAGCCTCACCTTTTTCACAATCAATCAGTGTTGGCAGACCAAATGGCCATGAACAAAAAATTTGCCCTGGTAAGTAAGATGCTGTCCAGGACTACTGCTGGAGTGAGGGTGGTGGTGGTGGTAGGGTTTTATGAAAAACAGAGGATGGTTTCCCCATGTAGAATTATTAGTTGCTTACTTCTTATCTAGAACAAGTGGCCGTAACAAGTTTATCATTGCAAAATGAAACAAGAATTGCCAGAACAGTGTTGACAGTACATTAAACCACTAAAATGAGAAAGTCTTTAAATATTATTGATTTGTAACCAGTTGAATAATTATTTTAGGTAATACAATCTGAAGCACTGCATCAATGAAGAGTGGAAGGTTTGACTAACAGAGGTTCCCACATTGTTTTAATTAATGTTGTTCCTAGTAGTTCCCAAATTGTGTGCTGCTATTTTTGTCCTTGTATGTGTCTTCTGTAGCTACTGATCTGCAGCTGCATTTTTTTTTTACTTTTCACATATGCTAAAAACAAATAATGGTTCCTAGTAAATAGCATACTATTGCCCACAAGTCTCTGTTTTAAATTTAAATTGGGATTTTTGTTATTGAGTAACTATTCTCTCCAAAATTTAATCTCTCCAGAACTACACTGATGGTTGTGTTGCATGCGAGCTCTCAACATTGCTCTAAAATGCAGTGGTTGCCTGGAATGTTCTTTCCCCTAGTAACATACAGAGACAAATAGTATCTCAAAGTGACTCAGTTCCACGTTAGCATTTTTTTCTAGTTTAGTAGTGATTTGTTCCTAGTGCTCCCCAAATGTTTCCTAGTGTACTGTTGTCTTTTTTCCTGTTCTGATTTTAACATTAAGTATATTCCTGCTACTCCATCACATCCAGATGCAGATGTGTTGGAATGTGCACCTGTAGCAGCATAGGGGAAGGATTTGGCCAACTTAGAGCTTTCCCAGAGAAAGGCCCAGATGAAGAGACTGCATAATCCAAAGCTGGAGGGGAGAGTGAGGAAGAGATTCAGGGTAATCACTCCCTAGAATCTCTCAGGATATATCTAGTAGTTTAAAAAGTTATAGCTTTAATTTGGCAAGAATCTGTCCACTGCAGGTGTGCAAATAAAGGATTGAACTTGATAGGATCTCACTGTCTTGTCTCTGGGCTTGGGCCTGACATTAGGAGGTGTATGTTAAAATATTACTATACTACTTTTCTAGCAAAAGTGCTGGAATTAAAAACTGATTGAATAAACTGGGTCTAGGACAGGGGTAGGCCACCTTGGCTCTTTTATGACTCGTGGACTTCAACTCCCAGAATTCCTGAGCCAGCCATGCTCAGGGAAAAGGGGAAAGGGAGAGGTTTCCAAGCTGAGCCATGCTGGCTCAGGAATTCTGGGAGTTGAAGTCCACGAGTCCATAAAAGAGCCAAGGTGGCCTACCCCTGTCCTAGACCCAGTTTATTCAATCAGTTTTTAATTCCAGCGCTTTTGCTAGATAATTCCCCACATCTTTCAGCACAGTACTTACCTGACCTTGTGAAATTACTTTCTTTTTAAAAAGAGCCTGTAAAATACTTCTTAGGGGTATGAAGTTTTGGAAGTGTTATTCACACTATTACATTAATTAACAAAAGCTCAACTGGGAGAGGAAAACAAAGCATAATATTATAATTTTGCAGAAAGCACTTCTTAAGCTACAAATTTTCCTCGGGTTACAATGGCGATTGGGATTGCTGTTGCTAAGTGATGCAGTTATAAAGCATGATGTCAAGGGACCACGTCACTTGGAAAGAGGCAACAATCCCTATTGCTGTTCTTATCCCAAGAGATGCGGGTCGTTAAATGGGAAGCGATGGCACTCCCAGATAAGGAGCACAGGTTGCTGCGGGACAGGGGGGGGAGGATTGGTGGGAGGGTACATGAGAGTTGGAGGTGAGGTGAGGCCCAGTGCAAGTCCACACATTAGTACAAGAAAACCTGGGGGTGGATGGCATAGTGTGAGTGGAGGAGGGCCAGGGGTAAGGAGTGCAAGCGCAGGAAGACTGTGGAGATGGCTGCCTAGGAGGAGCACAGGAAGACTGGGGGGATTTACCAGAGCGACTTGCAACTTTACCACCGGCTTCTCTATTCATGGGGAGTCAGCGAGGAAGGCTGCAGATGGCAATCACGTGACCCTGGGATGTTGCAACGATCATGCGTGAGCTGGTTGCTAAGTGCCCAGATTGTGATCTTGTGACACGTGGGCACTGTGGCACCATAACTTTTGAGGACTGGTTGTAACTACAACTTGTTCAGCATTGTCGCAAGTTTGAACAGTTGCTGAACAAGTGGTCGGTAAGTGAGGAATACACATAGTGTAATCCAATATTTTGAATTATTGCCTGGCAATTGTTCATATTCTACAGCATTGGTTTTTTTTAAAACTGCTGCTTATTCAAATGCGTTTTTAACAGTATTTCTTCATTTCCATAAAAGAATTCTTCAGATATGAAGTAGAATATTTTTCAGTTCAGCAAGGTAGAAATTTAGTATTTGTTCACTTAACTATCTCCTGAAAAACTATGAAGCATGATGATTAAAAATCATCAGGCCAGTTCTGTACAAAACCTGCTTTAAATTGGGCATAAATACCTGCAGAAAAATAGGAAACAATAAGACTTATGTAATGCTAGTTATTTAGTCCACTTCCTGATCTTACTAATTCAGCAAGAGTAAAAAATACACTTTGAAGTATATCTTAAATTAGAATTCTGTTGGATTGTGCAGACTAAGTTAAATAAAATGAATGTCTGTTACTTGCAGTGTAATTATTTCATTAAAATTCCTCTGTTAGTACTAGAGGATAACAGCTATGTATGCCTTTACTTCTCTTAGGAACATGGTATCCCCACAGATATGGGGTATGCAGTGGCCCCCCATCATTCAGGGGTATACCCAGTGCATGTGCAACTTTATGAGGCCTGGAAACAGGTGTGGGGGATCAAAGTAACAAGCACCGAAGAATATCCTCATCTCAAACCAGCCCGCTACCGAAGAGGATTTATTCACAGTGGAATCATGGTCAGTAGAAAACATAACTATCTATTAACTTCAACTTCATTAATTCTTTCTGGTAGAGCAATGAATACAAACAGCTTGTTTTTCCCCCAAAATTGTTTATGGAATACTACAAAAAGGCATAAACCCTTTATACCACAAATTGGTCAAAGTATAAAGAAGGGGAAAGTTAGAAAAGAGTTTGGGTTTTTTTTAACTTATTTTTTCTTTGTTCTTTTTTTAATAAGCATAAACAATATTAAGTAATAATACAGTGGAATCCTTGTGTTAAGCTTAAGATAGAAATCTGTCAAGCACCGGGGAAATCTGGAGATTCAGGCAGTTCAAATGACAATAAAGATTTATTGCAAGCTTAAGCTCTCTACAAGAATCTGGCCAACTAGCAGTCAAGGAAAATGAGCAGGCGATAAGAAAGGCATCCAAGATAGGCTGGACGGAGATCTCTTGTGGGTGCACAAAGATTTGTGACTTATGATGCGTTTGACCCCTCCAGGCTCAGCCTGGTCACCTCCTACAAAATCTTTATTATATACCATAACAATCAATTTAATGAATTTTGCAGTTATTTATCAATACTACAGTCAGTTGTAGATGTAAAAATTAAGCAATTTTATGCTTATTAATATTAACTTTTTAGAAAACTTAGTTAATATTGACATACATTTTTTCTCTATCTTTAAAGATTTAAATTACCTAAATCATCAGCACTAATCTCTAATCCAGTGGTGGCGAACCTATGGCACGAGTGCCAGAGGCGGCACTCGGAGTCCTCTCTGTGGGCACACATGCCGTTGCCCCAGCCTTGCCTCCGCCTGCGACCCCCTCCTCACCAGCAGCCTCCTGGAGGAAAGTCGCCCCTGAGCATGGCCCACGCGGAACAGCGCAGCCAAGGACATGGCAGCCAGGCAGCATAGACAAGACTGCCCTCACACCCCAACATGCATAGTTGATGCTGCAGGGCGTGGGCAGAGGGCATGGCCACCATGGCATTGCAGGGCTGCCTGGGCGATCTGCGGTGGGCCCTGGAGGCAGTGAGTGGCCCTGCGGGCAGGCAGGGTGGGGCAGGGGTGGAGCAGGGGCGGGGCCAGGTTTTGGGCACTCGGTCTCTAAAAGGTTTGCCATCACTGCTCTATAAATACCAAAATAATGTACCATTTGTGTTTCATAATCGTATAATAAAAATATATTAGTAAAAAATAAAAAATAATGAACCCAAACCATATCAAATAATAAATCTGCTTAAATTTGGATTTCAATATTATGTATTCCTGATTTCATAAAAAGAATTTGCCTGAGGCCCACAGTTAAACTTCACAATCATTAATGATTAGTTTATAAATTAAATATATATATTCATCAACCTACACAGATAGTATTTCTGAATACAGTTTAAAGTAGTTCACATGATTTTTTTTTCTTTTAACCCAGCTGTCAGTCAATGACCAAATAAAAAAAGAGATTTGATCACTCTTTATTGAATTCTTGGACAGAATTTTCCAACAGGCCTTTGCTGTGAGACCCTGTACAAGGATGCAACAGTAGACTCCTCTAGGAAAGGCAATTCTCAAAACGTTCATGTCCCGGGTCATGTAGGACCTTAAAGAATAAAAAAAGAATAAAAATTATTTTCTGGAATTATGCCTAAAAGCAAATTGGCAGCCACATGTAACTGGCACAAAATTAGCTGAATATGCACCTGTTTCTAACCCTTGATGCAAGATGGACAGCTGTGTGCTACCAAGTTGCTGCTTCTGAGTGCTTCAACAAAGGCACTCTCACGTAGAGTGAATTGCAGTGTGGATATCAAACGCTATGGCAGTCGGGACTGATGTAGAACATTCTGTCCTTTACAACTGGTGTGGGCAGTGGGGGAGCTGCAGTTGGAAAACATCATTTCTATCAACAGCTTTTAACTGCTTTTCAGAAAAATAAGTACTAGGGCCAGGTTGTGGCCAAGGTTTTTACCTAATCAGAAGGAATTAACAGGTTCTCTGGTTTAACGGAGATGTATTTCTTCTAAAAAGTTGGCATTCATCACAAGAATGATTACCATATTGTCTGGATTCATTTTCAACCTTTTTTTTAAACACATCCCCTTGTCTGTAGCTTCCAAACACATTTTAAGGCAGAGAGAGATGCTCTTCATTTCTTATGTACGTAGGTACATATTTGCCCATCATGCGATTCCCAAAGCACAATAGAAAGGTAAAAAAAATAATAATAATAGCAAGCAAAAGAAATGAAAAGCAGGAGATGAGGCAAAAAAAGAACAAATAAGTCTATTTTACAACAATACCATTCTCTGTATCCCTGAAAACCTTTCTATTGCAGGTAGTCCTTGACTTAACCACAATTGAACCCCAAATTTCTTTTGCTAAGTGAGACATCTCTTAAGTGAGTTTTGCCCCATTTTACGACCTTTCTTGCCACAGTTGTTAAGTGAATCACTGCAATTGTTAAATTACTAACATATTTGTTAAGGTCTATCTGGCTTCTCCTTTGACTTTGCTTGTTAGGAGGTTGCGAAAAGTGACCGCATGATCCCAGGACACTACAACTGTATGTGTAATATGAATCCGTTAGCGAACACCTGACTTTTGATTGCAAGAACAAGGGGATTCTGTAAAGCAGAAGTTCTCAACCTTTTTCAGGTTGAGACCCCACTTGCCCCGCCCATGCGCGGCGCGACCCCGGCGCGCGTCGGGCCGATTGTGCATGCGCGGCATGCGCACGATGGGAAAAAAACCAAAAACAAAATGGCGGACCGCGTCGGACCGATCCGCGCATGCGCGGTGCGCGCGCGACAAAAACAAAAAAAACAAAAAAAATGGTGGACTGCGACGGGCCGATCCGCGCATGCGCGGTGTGCGCGTGACGGGCTGATCCGCGCATGCGCAGCGCGCGCCATGGCCCGAACTGTGCATGTGCGGCGCGCGCACAACAAAAAAATGGCGGACCGCGGTGTCCGGCGACCCCCGCGAAACAGTCGTTCGACCCCAAATGGGGTCGCGACCCATAGGTTGAGAACCGCTGCTGTAAAGGTTGTAAGTGTGAAAAATGGCCCTAAGTCACTTTTTCAGTCCCTTTGTAACTTCAAACAATCCCTAAACGAACTGTTTAAGTCAAGGAATATCTGTACTGAGAATATGAACCAGATGAATATCTTCAGTAAGTTAAGAGCACCAACTTAAAGGTTAGGGATTTTTTTTTTTAAATAGATTGAGGCTTCATACAGGTTTAAAACACTTGTTTGTCCAGAATTACCTCTAGAAAATGGTCTTCATTATGAACAAAGTCATATTTATAGTATGATATTGGCTGATGATTCTGTTTCAGTTAGATCTGAGTTTTGAATAATGCTAATAAATAAATACCTTACGAAAAGCAAAGAAGATAATATGGCATTAAAGAATAGTAGGTAATAAGTACAGGAAGTGGCATGCACTGTAACAAGTCTGTCGATAAAGAAATGAGGGGTGGGTAGATATTCAGGATAATCCAAATTCCAAGAAGTTTGTAACTAAGTTTTCATTAGAAAATGACATAGTTAAGAGGCGGGCGAGCTTACCTTGTAAGAAGGGAAAAGTATATTTGGAGCCTTTCATATTACTTTTTCAAGAAAATTCTATTGCAAAACTATTAATACAACCTTGAATTCTGAGTTTTGCATTTTTTTTGAGTAGTGTATATCTGTTTTAAGAAAATTAATTACATGTGTTAGAAATTTTATATCATGTCAAGAACATGCTTTGGACATTTTTAATATGGTTTATCCTAAAGAAAGACTTCTATTTAATTACATGGTCAGTTTCAACTAGAATTTTATAACTGCAACTTGAAAATCATCTGAACTTTTATGTTAGAGAAAGAGAGACCCCATAATACTTTACAATAATTAAAAAAAAAAAATAGCTGGCGCAGATAATCCTAGGACCTAAGGAATCCTTTACGATTTCCAGGTGCCTGGCCTTTTAAATAATTCCTAGTAAACCTATTAAACAAAAAAGAGCTAATAATCATTTAGTGAACTTTCCCCAGGGCCTGCCTTGGTTGTTATGATGGACTGCATACTGTTCACGAAAGTTTCTGATGGCCATCAGCGATTGTTTCTTTTTCCTGAGATAGTCTAATCAGCTTGAAAGGAGCAGCTGTTGGGTACTTGGCCTTTGTTCTCTGATTCGTGAAAAAGCATAAAATGAACATAGGAAGAGATTTTTCTCCCTTGGGAAGGAAGGAACTGGAACAAAGTTTGCATCCCAAATGCATGTACCAGATGCAAATTGTACCCTTTGTCTCAGCATGTACATTTAGGTTTTTTTTTGGCAAAGACGGGCTATGATAGGCAGTGGCTTTGCCAAGGCGAAGCAAGTGATCTGAGTTATGTGTCTAGTTTCTCCAGCGGCCACTGCTACAGTGTCTAATAGGAGCACAGGATAGGACTTCCTTCATAGCTTCCCACTTATCAGGATTCTGCCTGGGGTATCCTAAATTAGGTTAAGAAGGCAAACTGTGCAGACTCAGCACGACAGGGCTTATATCAAGCCAAAATAAAATAAAACAGTTTTCAGCACAGTAGTATTTCAGCACAGCTTACGTATAGAGTGAAACTTTAAAAATCATGCATAAACGGAGAACCTCAGCAGATAAAAGATACCTCAAGACAGACTTTTTGGTTCTCCTTAAATTAAAAATGATTTTAAAAAAAAGAATATGTTTTTGTATTTATGATCAGCCCCAGTGTCAGAGGCTTTTTGTACCCTGATGTTCCCTTTAAAGCATAATGAAGCATAGTTTAGTCTTGATTCATTTGACATAAATCAGATACCAGGAAACACTGATTCTCCATTTAGCTTATCTTACTCCAGTGTGGGGATGAGAATTGGGGCTTAGCTATTTTCTGGAGCAGATTGGAAATTATTCTTTCGTTTAAAGTTGAGAGGTACTAAAATAGGCAGGCAGTCTGCCTTGGTTTGAGCTGATAGACTTGAAGGTGTGTGTGTGTGTGTGTGTGTGTGTGTGTGTGTGTGTGTGTGTGTGAGAGAGAGAGAGAGAGAGAGAGAGAGAGAGAGAGAGAGAGAGAGAATAACATAGTTGGAAGGGACTTTGGAGGTCTTCTAGTACAGGGGTCTTCAAACTTGGCCCTTTTATGATTTGTGGACTTCAACTCCCAGAATTCCTCAGCCAGCATGCTTGGCTGAGGAATTCTGTGAGTTGAAGTCCATAAGTCATAAAAGGGCCAAGTTTGAAGACCTCTGTTCTAATCCAACCCCCTGCTCAGACAGGAAACTCTATACCAGTGGTTCTCAACCTTTTCCGGGGCTCGACCCCGGCCCGCATCGCGCAAAAAAAAACGGCGGGCCCGCACCGCGCATGTGCGGCACGACGGGGCGCATGTGCGGCGCAACGGCCCGCATTGCGATAGGGAAACAAAATGGCCGACCCCCCAAAAAAATGGTCGACCAAAAATAAAATAAAAAATGGCGGACTGCGGTGCTTGGCGACCCCCGTGAAATGGTCGTTCGACCCCAAATGGGGTCGAGACCCACAGGTTGAGAACCGCTGCTCTATACTATTTCAGACAAATGGTTCTTCAGTCTCTTCTTAAAAACTTCCAGTATTGGAGCATCTAAAACTTCTGGAAGCAAGTTGTTCCACTGATTAATTATTCTGTCAGGAAATTTCTCCTTAATTCTAGGTTGCTTCTCTCCTTGAAGGAAGGAAGGAAAAGAAAGAACAGTTACGCACTTATATGAATGACTGTGTTTATGTGTGAAAATGTGAACCCCAGTATCATGGTACAGGATCAGTTCCACCCATACTAAAGACTTCTCCATCTCCAAAGTCAGTAAAGAGTGAATACAAAACAGTAGGAGGTTTGGTTTTAAAAGCTGTGAAAACAAGACCCCAATATCCAAATAGAAGGAATTAATGCAGGCTTTCGAAATCTGACAGGATGAATTTGTGGGAGATCTGTTGAACCTACCTATTTCTGCAGAGGGACACTTTAGACCAACATGCTCTCCATGATCCTGCATGTTTTGGGGGAAAATGGTTCAGAGTAAAATTAAGCAGTATACAATAGTCATAGAAGATGGCAATGCATAATAAACCATTATTGGTCACATTATCTGCAACTCATCCTTAGCAAAGTCAGGACACGTTGAATGGCTTATCTGGGATTTGTAAGAAATAGCGCAGTGCATTTTAGATTTTTTTTAATTTGCTACTTCTCCCCGCCCTCTCCCTTCATTTTTTGCTAGGTTCTCCCAAGGCAAACTTGTGGATTATTTACACATACCATATTCTATAATGAATATCCAGGTGGCTCGAGTGAATTGGATAAAATCATCAATGGAGGCGAGCTTTTTCTTACTGTTCTCCTTAATCCCGTAAGTATTACTTCAAGGACCAATGGACTGAATCCTTGCAGCAAAGAAAAAGCGGGATATAAACATGATGATTAAGTTAGAGATCCATTAGCTACTGAAAGGTTCTGGAGTTGATAAATTCTAGAGCTGAATAACTTTCAGAAAAGTATATATATGTGTGTATATGTGTAGGAGAGACTGTGTGTGTGTGTGTGTGTGTGTGTGTGTGTTTGGATGAATGGATAGATATAAATGATTCAGAAATGATTCAGAAGCTGAAAAGGCTTTAGACATAAGAGTTAAGCAAGAGCCATAAACAGTAATATCATTTCGATAATTCCCTGGTCAAAGTTTATTACATGGTATGGACACAGTGAAATAAGTTAAGTAAGGGTACAATTAGGAGTGCTGCCAAGCAAACTTTTTTTTCCCTGAAATCAACAGAAATTAAAACTGGGAGAAATGATTGAAGTTGGGAGTAAATTTAGAATAGATGAAAGCTTTCTCTGACTCAGCATTTAATCCACTTATGGAATATACAGTAGTGGCCAAAATTGTGGAAACCTTTTGGGAAAAGTGTATTTTTGAGTTTTGATGGCTAATAACACCACTTTTTTGGGTAGTAGTACCATACAATTACATATCAATGGAAAGGTAATTTAATCAAGAATGTAATGCAACAAAGTTTGTTCAATTATCTGTACTGTATTCTATGAAAAGTTACAGCCAAATAACCAGAAAAAGGCAGCACAACTTGCTTAGGTTGATATCAGGTAGCTTTCCTTCATCTGATTGTAGCCAATGAGCATGAGTGTTTAGACAGCCAATCAGATGTCATCTTGTTTTGGCAATGAGCCAATCAGATCACAGTAGGATTCAGTTATTGATGTCATTTATTGAAGCTGAGAGGAAGTGTGTTATGTGATCTCTATCAAGTTGGTTGGGGTTTTTTGTGTTCTTTCATTTAGTGAAATTGTAAAACGTAATAAAATTAAAGTAATGATGCAAAGAGTTGACTGGTATTCCAGAAATCAATGTAAAATAGTATTATTAAGTGAACAAGGCTACAGTTATAAAGAAATTAGAAGAAAAATTGGTGGAAACTTAACCAAAGGTGGCATTTCTACTGTACACTTTTCCCAAAAGGTTTCCACAATTTTGGCCACTACTGTATTACCTACCACAAGGTGTGCCGATCAGCTTGGATACTTTTTAAAAGGGCAGAAATGGCTCCCAGGTGCACTGTTCTTTGTAGAAAATATGGTAGGTAAATAGTTAAGGAGAATCTTTTTTTTTTAAAGTGAATTAACAGAAGATATACCTTGTATTGTTGAAGGATAGTTTACTTCTTATCCTAAATATAAAGATTTTTTTTCCTTCATCATGTCTAGATTTTTAAATTTCTTTGGGATGTTTTAGTGCAGAGGTCCCCAACCTTTTGGGCACCAGGGACCGGTTGTGTGGTGTGCTGCCTGCATTTCACAAATGGGGCTTTGTGCTGCCTGCATTTCACAAATGGGGCTTTGCTTGCTTGTGTGGCCTGGTTGCTGGCATTCCGCGGCCCGATACAGTCCACGGACCGGAGCTTGGGGACCTCTGGGCTAGTGGATTGAAACGTTATGGCCCTTAATGCAGGAAAGCATTTTTGTGGTTTTTAGTTAGTTCATATGCATTTTTTGTTCGTCTGCAAATAAATGTTTAGTGTTTCACTGCAAAAAAATCCCTGAATACTATGGTAATTATTCTGATCTATGTTTTTTCCCCCTCTCTTTCTTCCCTCCCCTGCACAGATCAGTATCTTTATGACTCACCTCTCCAATTATGGAAATGACCGTCTGGGTTTGTACACCTTTAGACATTTGGTCCGTTTTCTGAACTCCTGGACTAACTTGAAATTACAGACATTGCCACCTGTGCAGCTGGCACAGAAGTATTTCCAGATATTCTCTGAAGAAAAAGACCCCCTTTGGCAGGTGTGCATTAACTGCCTCCCTGGGCCTGCACTGCAAAATTTCCACTGTGTTTTACTGTTTTGTCTCTTCCTTGGTTTGAAAATCTGGACAGTAGTTGCCTGTTATATAATACTCAGTTCAATTCAGTTAATTGCGGCCATAGACCAGCAGGATACTTAATACTCCCCAAGAAGAGTGGCAGATGTGAAATAACGTTCTGTGAAACGTGTAGCGGATGGGGACTTGCAACAGTATTCAGGAGAGTTGCTTCTTTCTATCCCAGTGTTTTTCAACCTTGACAATTTTAAGGCATGTGGACTTCAACTCCCAGAATTCCACAGCCAGCAATGCTGGCTGTGGAATTCTGGGAGTTGAAGTCCACATGCCTTAAAATTGTCAAGGTTGAGAAACACTGTTCTATCCAATGAGCAACAAATCTCATCCGGTCACCCCTTTCAGTTGTACATCTGATTAGAAAAAAAGTATTCTGATAATTAGATCTCAATATTGGTCCCCTGGAAAAGGGAGAGCCTTTGAAAAATATATATATATTTTCTTTTAAGAGGGGGAAAGTTATAAAAAACTATAGCTTCCGAAGTATGGAGCAGACGCAGTAGTGAAGTAAAAGATGGTATCTTCCTTCCTTCCTTCCTTAAAACTTACAACCACAATGGAGGCCAAAATTTCTGTTGCTAAGCAAAGCAGTTGCTAAGTGAGTTTTGCCTGATTTTATGGCCTTTTTTACCACAATTGTTAAGTGTCTCCCTGCAGTTGCTAAGCGAATCATGAGGTTGTTAAGCAAATCTGGCTTCTCCCATTGACTTTGGTGGAAGCCAGCTGGGAAGATTACAGTCGGTGATCACATGAGCCCAGGGCAGTGCAACTGTCGTAAAAAAAATTTGATCACATGGGGATGCTACAACAGTCATAAGGATGAAAAACAACCATAAGCCTCCTTTTTTCTGTGCTGTTGTAACTTCAAACAGTGACTAAATGAATGGTTGTAAGTCAAGGACTACCTGTACTTGAAATTGCTGGCTTTTGAGAGACCTCTTCAGTAAGAGCAGTTGGGCTATAAAAACCCTGTTCCCCTGGATGCCCTGGCTGATTCCCAGCATGTGGTCATGTTTTAGGATCCTTGTGAGGATAAGCGCCACAAGGACATTTGGTCCAAAGAGAAGACCTGCGACCGGTTCCCCAAGCTGCTAATTATTGGTCCTCAGAAGACAGGTATGGTAGTAGCTGATGTCTGCTGTATGCTTAAATATATTATCCCAATGATTAGATTACAGTATCATTTTAAACCATAATATATGAACTAAGCCACAATTGACTGAGCCTGTACAATCCACTACTCCAAAACCTAACAAATCATCTCAAGATGTATTTATTAGAATAAGCAGTTTAATAGTCTTCAACTTATTGTCAGGGTAAGGAGAATTGGCTGTTTCAAGTAATAGTGAGTAAAATTTGTGAGCCATTGAACAGTTAATGTTGGTGCCATTTGTCATTAGCCATGGTTCATGGTTCAGTATAGGAAACTGGGATAAAATAAATAAAGTAAAAAAAAAACCTTATCCTTTTACCTGAATTTATTTTAGAAAGAGATTTTTTTTTAACAATAGCAGTGTAATTCTTCCTCAGAGCTGGAGAAGCCACTGCCAAAAACATTTAATATAATTGGAAATCTGGTAATATTTAGGCTAAGTCTACAAGGCTGACAGAAATAGAAAATATAGGTTAAAGACTCAGGCTTTATACGAGAGGCTTTTTTCTTGCCTGTGAGATGACAGCGTTTAAAAGGCCATTTACTCAGGTAGTAGGATAAAATATCATATATGCCGTAATGAAGATATGCACTGGGGTTAGTATTGGTTTTTAACATTTTTTTATTGAGGACTGAACATATCGAGTCTGCTTATCCCTAGAAATATCTAGATCTGTGTTTCTCAACCTCAGCAACCTTAAAGTCTGTGGACTTTAACTTCCAGAATTCTCCATTCAGCATGCTGGCCAGAGAATGCCAGGAACTGAAATCCACACACCTCAACAGTGCTGAGGTTGAGAAACAGTGACCAAGGGTGTAAAATTCTGGCAGAAGGTTGACAGAAAAGCAATTTTTAGCTCTTTGTCCCCCTGCCCCATTTCTTCTCTTCCTCCTTGAAAGGTACCACTGCCCTCTATCTCTTCCTTGGGATGCACCCTGACCTGAGCAGTAACTATCCCAGCTCGGAGACTTTTGAAGAGATCCAGTTCTTCAATGGACATAATTACCACAAGGGCATTGACTGGTAGGCTTCATTTTGTAGCAACTCTTGTGGTGGGGTGGGTGGATGAGGAGCTGCCCTTCCAGTTATATTTTAGCTCATTGTGAACACTGCAAAGGAATGAAGGAACAGCCTGTAATTCTTCTAATCTATTTCGCTGGAATGTTCTGAAAATCAAACAGATATCTCTAGCAAGCAAGAGGCAAGCTTCCCTTCGAATTTAGATTTGTGGAAGAAATGCACATATTTAGCGTGTAAGGTTTAATTAATTAATTCATTTTATTTGCCGCCCATCTCATTTCGAAGCGGCTCTGGGCATCTTACAGCGGAAAATATTAAAATCATCAAAAGTGAATATTCCTAACACAATAAACTAAAGTGCAAGCAAAGTAAAATCGTAGTTACAAGATGGGGAAGGAGGGAGCCAGATGCGGGGGGGGGAGGAGGTGGGGGAGGTGGGATTGACTCTTAATTAATCAGCCACCTCCAGTGTGATATCCCCCATTGATACCCCAAGCCATCTGGCAGAACCTAAGGCTCTTGGGGAAGGTCAGAAGGTCTCCCCTCAAGGGGTGAGATACTCCAAAGGGCAGGAGCCAGGTTGCTTCTTCTACTTTTGTCAGCCGACCATCTCTGTAAGCCTGAAACACAGAATCGTTACACAGGTTTTATCTGATTCCCGCACCAGGTTTCTGCAGTGATGCCTTGTAAACATGTGTTAATTCTACTGGGCTAGGATGTGGATGAGGAAAACAGGATTTTGTGTTTCATATCTGTTGTAGCGTTTCCCCCTCCTTTCTCAAAATGTACTATTCATTCCTTGGGAGTTTGCTTGGGAGGAATGGTGATCAACAGCTGGTCTGTTTGTCTTGTGTTCATTGGTTCATGCTGCATTTGCCGTATGCTTAGTCTTTTCCATAAATGTAATAAACTGCAGTCTGTTAATTCTTTGATCCAGAAGAATGCTTCATTGGCTATTCAGGCTTAAGTTCTAAAATCAGCTACATTCTAATGACTGTCTTGACTAATACGGTTTGGGGCTGGAAAGAAACCTTTGATGTGTCTTAATCCTTGTTCTGTTTCAAGTGGCATAAACAATTGACATTGAAGAAGAATCTGAAACTATTTCTGCATTGCTTCACCCAATCTATTTTTCCCTTTCTGCTGCTGGTTTTTTTTTTTTAAAGGTATATGGAGTTTTTCCCCATTCCTTCCAACACTACTTCTGATTTCTATTTTGAGAAGAGTGCCAATTACTTTGATTCAGAAGTCACGCCAAGGCGGGCTGCTGCACTGCTTTCCAAGGCAAAAATAATCACCATCCTCATCAATCCTGCAGATCGGGCCTACTCTTGGTATCAGGTAAGCTGCTCCATGCTGGTGTTGTCTTCTTGACCTAAAGCACTACAGATTAGTGGAAAGGCAGTGTAGATATTAACAGCAGCTCTTATGTCTTTAGAGACGCTCTTCCTGCCTGCTCACCAGTCTGCAAGGCTCTCTGAAGCAACAATTTCCCTTTACCGTTAGAATTCAGCTTTCTAGATTGTCGTGCCTCAATTTTTTCCTAGATCTCATGTGGCTCTACGTGTTCCCTAATTGCTGCCTGTTTCTCTGCTTGTGTCTTCCTCTCCTTCCTCCACTTTCCTCTTTCTTGTTTCCTCTCTGCTTCTTTGAATGTCTCTTGTTCCTCTTCAGCAGAGGGCTGTCAATTGTTTTTTTTTTCTTCTTCTTCTTAATAGCATCAACGGGCACATGATGATCCAGTTGCCCTGAAGTACACCTTTCATGAGGTGATTACAGCTGGACCTGAAACCTCTCAGAAGCTTCGGACTTTACAGAACCGTTGCCTAGTACCAGGCTGGTATGCTACCCATATTGAACGCTGGTTGAATAATTTCCATGCCAATCAGGTAAGCAAGTCATGAATCTTTAGTTTTACCTTCTCAAAAAACAAAATGGAGAGAGGGTTTAATGAAGCCGAATGTTTATATATACAACCATATATTCAGTGCTCTTTGTTTCTTATGGAAGATGCATATGTTTTCTGGAATGTTGGAATTCACTGTATGTGGATTCCACCTGGCTCTGAAAAGTCTGTAAAGAGATTCCCTGAGAATTGGATGAAACACTTAGTTCCTTCCAATGGTAGTTATTGTTATCCTGTGAGATTAGTTAAGAATAGGACAACAAAAAATTCACCATGCTTGTGTTTTATTTTGAAGTGAAGGGAATGAGAGATGCAGCTGTGTACTTTGTCAGCTGGCCAATGTCAGAATGTATTAAAAATTCTATTACTCCAACATTATCTTTCATGGTTTTTATAACGTTAAGAAAGAAATCCATTAATGACATGATGAGCATTTCCAAGAAAACTTGCTTCTGGCCACAAAATGCAGATCTCTTTCATGGGTTGATACAGTACTTAAAAAGCAGGCTATTATTCCATCCTGTGCCAACTGTAGTCGGTATTGCAACTTAGAGTCAGCGTATATGCAGGCCCAAGTTTACGGTCATGGGGATAGTAAGCAGTTCGCCAGAGACAGATAACATTCTGGTCATTCATTTATTCATTAAATCAATTAAATTTATATGCTGCCCATCTCACCATCGAGCGACTCTGGGTGGCTTGCAACAGATAAAAACAAGAATATAAAAAACATTAAAACAATTAAATTTAACAGAAGTTGGCTAAACTGGGAACAGGTACATGAGTAGGATGGAGTGGGAATCTTCTTAGTCCGTTAGTCACTTCCAGCATGGAATGTCCCCATGAGGGCCCCAAGCGAGTCTACAGAACCAGGTTTTGAAGGTCTTTCAGAAAACCAAGAGGGTGGGGATAAATCTCGCCTTCAGAACATCTTTTAAAGATCTAGTGTAGAATAAAGCCAAGCAAGCGAGCCCTACAAATATTCCCAGTTAAAAACATAAGCCATGATTGCATCTAGAAAGCAATCTGGCATTTTCTCAGTAATATATTGTGCCACAGAAGCTAGAGTGAAAGAGGAAGGGAAATACTTTTTAAACGATACAACAGGAGCAAGACGCTGATGGTTGTTCGTGGAGGAGCTGCAGACACACAGCTGTGGAGCAACAGAAATCTCATTCTTCACTTCCCACGAAAGGAAAGAAATCAGAATAAATTGCTAGCACCTCTTTGTGCATGAAACAGTTGCTAAGGGAAAAAGAAACGAAGCAGCCTGGATGTTCATATATTTGTTTTGTCATTGCTTCGTTTTGCATACAACCATATGATAAGCATGATATATTCAGTGAAACTGTATGGGAGAAAAATCTGGTCATGCAGTACAAGGATATCTAAGGCCAGCAAGCCAATTTTCCCCTCCAAAAATGAATATATGCTGCCTGATACTCAGGAGCTGGGAGAAACAGGCATTCTGTAGGAGATGACCAGGCTGACCCTGAGGGAGGGGTCAAATGCATCATCGGTCAGGAGTCTCTTCGTGCCCACAAGAGATCTAAGTCCAGCCCACCTTGAATTCCTTATCTACCGACAAATTGCTTTGACCATTAGTAGTTCAGATTCTTGTAGAGAGCTTAAGCTTGTAATAAATTTTTATACTCATTTGAACTACTTGGATCTCCTGATTTCTCTGGTGCCTGACACATTCCTAACAATGAGAAAGCAGATTGCCTACAAACCCTGCAGGTCTTTATGGTGACAAAACAAGGTGCCTATTTTTAGTTATTTGGGGGTCATTGTAGATGAGATAGAAATAAATTAACTCAGATGTTGAATCCAGATTGTGACATAAAAACAGCTGGAGTAGTCCAAAAACCCATGTGGAAATGTCTTAATAATAAACTAAATAAAGTACAAAACAATTCAAATTGGAAAACTAATGACATAAATAATCTAGCTTGGAGTGTTGGCTGAAGTAACCTCACTGAATTTAGGATTTTACTGAAAATCTTTTGGACAGAAACCAGGAAAGCACATAAAGTTTCTTTTGGGTCTGGAATCTAATCTATAAGCATGGGGTCTCTTGAGTTTCTAGACCCGAGGTGGATAACTATGGCAACTTTACGACCTGTGGACTTCAACTCCCAGAACTCCTGAGCCAGCATGAGCTCAGGAATTCTGGGAGCTGGAAGTCCACAGGTCTCAAAGGGACCATAATTGCCCATCCCTGATATAGACACATGGCTGTTGAACAGTAATTAGTTTCCAATTTGTAATCATTTTGAAGATGAAGCCTAAGTCTTAAATCTCGTGAGTAATAACTACCATGATGAATACAGTTATCTGATATATCACTTTGTTAGATTATTTCTATTTTGGGATTCAGCAGGTGGGTTCAGCAAATATAGGAGAATTATTTTTATTATTTAGAAGTATTTTTTTCTAAATATTCTTGTTTTATTTTTGCCAAGAGAGGAATTCCTTATCCTATCCTTGTGCATTTGATTTCAGCTTCTTAAGTGAAGAGTGATGCTATCTGCCAATCTGAGAATCATTTCCTTCATCTTGCCCACCTTTGATCTAGACACAGGGAGTCATGGTGGCACAGTGGTTAGAATGCAGTATTGCAGGCTAGTTCTGGCCACTGCCAGGAGTTCGATCCTGACTGGCTCAAGGTTGACTCAGCCTTCCATCCTTCTGAGATTGGTAAAATGAGGACCCCTATAATTGGGGGCAATAAACTGCTCAGAGAGTGCTGTAAAGCAGAGTGGAGCATGTATAAGTTTAAGTGCTATTGCTATTGCTATCTTTTAAGCCAGTTATTAATAATAATAAAAAATCAAAATAATTTTTAAAATTCCTGATAGGGTTGAATGTTGTGATTTACCAATCAGTATGTTACTCAATTGCAATGAGAATTTTATGCATTTTTAGTACAATTTTCAAACTAGTTGTGTCTCAACCTTTGTCCAGCCAGCATTTAACTAACTTGCTAATCGTAATCTCATGGGGACTTTGTGTTAATATTGTAGACATAGTGTATTTAATTTCAGCAGAGCATTTAACAGTCTGCTAAGAAGATTAACATTAAGTCTGTCTTAGTACACAAATATTACTTATGTTGATTGGAGGCCATAACTAATTGGGTCTGGTCCAAAGGCTTTTATTTTAACACTGAAAAGGATATGCTTGTCATCAATAATAACAAATAGTTTTAATTTAAGCAGCTTGCTAGCACCATCAATTTTGAGCTGTAAAGATGGAAGTGTTCTATCTTATCACTTGAGATGTTCGTGTTAAAATATTGCTATTGTGGGAAATGATCTAGTATGATCTTGAAATTTAGATTATTTTTTAAAAGAAGCTTACTGGTTTGTTTCCATCAGGAGGATTTGAATAAATCTGGAAGGTTCTTAAAGGTCCCTTCTGTATAACCCCTGTTCACCTTGTTTATTTTTTTCCCCCTCCCTCTCTTTTTGGCTGTTATCTCTGGAAGGATGGAGTGTTTGTATACGTACTTCTTTTATTTCTAAATGAATAGTTTGAATATACTGATGGGCATTATTTTTTCAAACGGAGTACCCATTAATAAATTAATCTTAATTGATTATTTTTTTTATCCTGGCGTACACTTTTTTGAGTGTGGCAGGTGTGGTATAGAGGTTAAGATGTTGGGTTGGCACTTAGGAAACCAAGCTCAAGTCCACTCTCAGCTAAGGAAGTTCAGTGGGTGATTTTGGATTAGTCACTTTCTGTCAGCCCAGCCTATTTCACAGGGTCTCTGTGGGGTAAACTGGGATGAGAGATAACCAGCTTGAACTTTGGGATGGGAGGCAAGAGATAAATTGAGCAAATAAATGCACCCATTTAATTGAGAGAGGGAAGTGTCTAGGATTGACTTTGGCTGAAACTGTCTTAAGTTTATAAGGTTGAAGAAGCTAGGAATTGCACAGTATCTTTATGTGCATTTATAATTTTTATTCTTACTACTCTTCTTTGGTGGGGAGAATCATCTTATACCATACTCCTTTGGGTAAATATAATCAGTTAAATGAATTTTAAGCTGATATGTTCCTTTATCTTAGGTTTAAGTTAGGAAATATCAGTGTAAGAAAATGACTTTGATTTAGTTAACAAATTTTAGTGGAGGCTGAAAAATAGCTGGGCAGTTTATTGAGAGACGGTATGTGTGCCCACTGTGGTACTACTATAAGTTTAGAAATACTTTGTTCACTAAGTTAAAGCATTGTATAGCTTTCGTATGCTATTTGCCCCTCCTTTGCTTTCGAGTTAGGATATAATAGAAATGAAATACAAATTTTCACAGTCTTGCTCTAGAAAAAAAACCAGAAGTGGATTTATTTATTCTTTTGATTTGCTCTATTACTACCTCCGAGGAGCGAAACTGTCTCTGGTCCTGGTGCTACATATTGCAGTTAGGAAGGTGTATGTTTGTATAAGAGAGGAACCTAACATACATATATGTATTTAAAAATGTCTTTCAGATTCTTGTTCTGGATGGCAAGCGACTACGCGCAGAACCAGCCAAAGTAATGGAAACAGTCCAGAAATTTCTTGGAGTGACAAACGTCATAGATTATCATAAAACTCTAGTGTGAGTCCATCGCATATGCTTTCGTTGAATTTAATCTTTGAATATATTTTCAGGATTGGATCCTACTTTCTTGGATCCGTCGCAGTGCGTGCATTTTTTCCTTGTCAACTGAAGAGCTGATTCTGTTTGGAGCACTGTAGAATTGGCTTCCTTTCATTTTGCAGACATCAAACTGCTCTGAAGTTTTGAAATCCTTCATGGCAAAGGATTATAATAGAGTATAGACTGTGGTGGTTAGGAATAAGACTGTGTTCTACTCTGGCTTCAGTAGTAATAAAATGCAGAATATTAAATACTGTTTTCTGTAACAAATATGTAAACATTACATTGAACAATTTGTAATGCATGGATGATTGATTGTCCATAACAGAACACTGCACATTTTCTTCCAAGTACATATTATATACATATGTATGTAATAGGAATAATCTTTTCTATCCTCATTCCTGGTAATGTGTTTCAGGGGTCAGTTTCCCTGTTTACTTTCTTGCAAACCCTTTCACGAGGAGTTTCTCCCTTGGCAGAAGAGTTTAAAACATGTGGATCTGGATTCCTGCAGAGAAACAAATTATGGAGAGGAGAGGAGAGGAGAGGAGAGAGAGGAGAGGAGAGGAGAGGAGAGGAGAGGAGAGGAGAGGAGAGGAGAGGAGAGGAGAGGAGAGGAGAGGAGAGGAGAGGAGAGGAGAGGAGAGGAGAACTATGCTCACTTCTCCATGTCTCATTACCCTTTGGTGAAGGGAATATATCCAGGGGGAGGTCTACAAGCACATGCACAAATAAAGCAAGTTTTATCAGACTACTATTAAGATACATTAGTGTCCTTTGAAATCCACAGAAATTATCTTTCTCTTGTTCAGAGCTGTGGAATATTTTATAATCAAGAGGTATTATTTCCTTTCCTTCAGAGCATTTGCATTTGTAAACAATCCTGACTAGTGCAATTCTTAGTGCATGGCTTAAGAACCATTTTTTAATAGAAATGTGTGTCCATGTTATCTAAATTTAGGACAAGAAGCAGTTTATACCTAGCTAAAGGACCACCACACAATGCATTTAAAAATCATTGGAATCAATAGATTAGCAGAGAAATATGAAAGTGCAGGAATTTATTCTTTCCCTTCCACTGCTATTGAGGTTTGTAGCAGAGTAATAGTGCAATATGGCCATTCCATATATCTGATAAAAGGGATCTCATTTGAATCAGGAAGGTTGGTTTCCATATTTAATTATATGTAATTACTGCATGTATAAAATAAGTAATTCCAGTTACAAAACGGGGATCATTTGAATATCATCTTCTTCGTAATTTGTGATAGGTTTGATCTCAAAAAAGGATTCTGGTGCCAACTATTAGAGGGAGGAAAGACCAAGTGCTTGGGTAAAAGCAAAGGAAGAAAATACCCAGAGATGGATTTAGATGTAAGTATGTAAATGAGGGTATTTTTCATCCGCTGTTCTTAGAAGACACTGGCGCAGTTGTGCACTGGGTAACCAGCTGATTTTGTAAGAACAGGAGCCCCACTAACCTTTGCTCTGTACTTAGTGAAAGCTTCTTCCTCTCCATGGTGGGATTCCATGCCACTGCAGTAAGGCTATGAATTTATGAAACATATGTGCCCCAGTAACTTAGATTTGTCCCCACGATCATCGTTCACAAACTGCTGCAAGATAAGATGTGGCCCTACTTGGGCATTTCTCATGAATCTTTCCCAGATGGGCAGTTAGACTATACATATCAGCCTTGCTAGGATGGTTCTTGAATTCTTCCCTTGCTGAAGCGTAACATTTCATCATAGATGAGGGGCAACTGCTTCTATGATGCTATAGACCCTGAATTTGAAATTCTGTGGGTATATGGGGAGAAAGAGTACAGGTGGTTAAATCAACATAACATGTTGTCTTTGATCTTTTCTTATATTATCTACCAAAACCTGAATTTTCCCCCTCTATAGAATAATGCTTTAGAACCATCTTACATTTTTGCAGTTTCAGGATTATACCTAAAATTGAGTGCTATTTTCGGTTGAAAAACAAAAAATCCTCCATAATTTAGGAGCTATATCCAAGTTGAAAACAATCTATTTTGATTGGGTGCCTGCCCTGCTTGAACTTTCACCTACTATCAGTGAGTCCTGAATTCAACTCCTAGGAGATGCAACTGTCCTCAACCTCTTGACAAGGAATCTCTGTTTTATGTTTTTTTGATATTTGTATGTATGTATATATTTACTTACTTACAGGATTTAGATGGCTGCTTATCTCAAATGATGACTCTAGACTAGGGGGCCACGACCTATTCGGAACTGGGCTGCACAAGTTGCAGGCCAGCATGCACGGATGCATGCACGCAGCTCAACTTGCACAAGTGGTGATCTGATACAAGTGCACATGTGTGCGCAGCTCAATTTACGTAAGTTATGCTGCTTGCATACTGGCCCACGACTCGCACAAGTTGAGCTGCACGTGGACGTCCAAACCACTGCTCGTGCAGCCCTGTTCCCTCTCCTCCCCAACTGAGTCGCCAAGACACAAAGGTTGGGGACCGTTGTTCTAGACAGTTCACAACAAACCAATAGAAACATGGTTTAAAAACAAAACTATTTTGCTCCCAGGCACCAGACCAATTTTTCTTGCAGCTCAACCCCATTCTATGCTTGGGGGAAGAGCCAGGTTTTCATATCCTGCTGGAAGGATAGGGATCTATCAGATCTCAGGTGGGAGGCTGTTCCAAACAGCTGGGATGGCCACCAAGAGGTCCCATCAGATGGCAACAGTTAAGGCAGGGGGCCTGGAGCACAGCCACCCTATATAAACTAGTAGGATGTGCAGATACCCTCAGGTATATATACTTGCCATATAGCATTTCCCCAGTCTTTGGGTTGGATAGTAACTTCCATTTCAGAGCCACCAACATTTTTGTATAGTACAACCACTGAACTCAGAGAAAAAGATATGATTGCATTAAATATGTTGCAGCTTTCAGAGCGGTGAAGTTATCATTGCTGCACTCTGTGTCTTGGGTCCTAAGGGTAGCCCTGGTTGGCACCAAGAGGGGGAGATGTCTCCTGTGGCTTAATAATTCATGCATTCCAGGGTTCTCTGTTCCCTCTAGTTTAACATCTTCATCTTATATTTAGTCATAACATTTAATTACACTTCTTTGTTCTTTTCTTTCTTCCTCGTACAGTCCAGAGCATTCTTGAGAGATTATTACAGGGACCACAACATAGAGTTATCCAAGCTACTGTATAAAATTGGCCAGACACTGCCAACTTGGCTGCGGGAAGAACTCCAGAACACTAGATAGCCACTTTTTATCTCTTGTATTAAGCAATAGTAGAATGGATCCACGGGGAGGATCTCAAGCCTCTACTCCAAGCCAACAGGACGTGATAAGATGTGAGATATTCAACAGAGAAGAAGCATTTTGAGAAATATCCATTCAAGATGTTTGTGGAAAAGTGAGAAACTGCCAACATGGTTGCTTGGAAGAAAGCAGCCATCTGAAGAACTACTGGAATTGATGTACAAGCAGTGCCTCAGGGCCAAGCCAGGAGTGTGACATCTGTTTCTGCCAGATTGCTCAAGGCCCCATCTTTACTGAAAGTATTGAGGTGTGGCCTTCTTGGCTGTAATGCCACTTTTTGGTGAAGAAGATTCCTAAAGATCTGAGTTTTCCTTACACTTTAGTTCCAATATCTGGAATAGTATTACAACAAAATGACTCCTTCTCTTGGGATAGCACACACAGGAGAACCAAGAATTCACCAGGGATCAAGAATAATAGTCCTGCACATGTATGGGTTTGCAAAAGAACATCATTGATAATACGAACACGGAGCCAGAGGGAGGCCATGCCCCAAGTATGGACTTAATTATGCAATTTGGGCTCAGACTGAGATAGGACTGAGATAGTGTTCTGGAGCAGAGTTCTTAGTTAAAGCAGATGCTCTGTTTTTATATGGAAGACTTTGGAAGACTTTGGTATTGGCAATATTTAGATTATCCCAGATGGACTTTTTTCTGTCTTCTTATTTAGAAATATATTGGGAAAGGAATGAGATGACAAAGAGTGAGCAACATAGTCATCTGACAATGTTGGCAAGGAGAACTTGCTCCAAAGAGATATTTTAATTTGTGTCCTTCTTATAGCCCTGTCTCTGGTTTCAACATACAAAATTATATGAGATGTGGTTTAAGATTCAATAATTGAATCCATTTTTTAAAAAAAATTCTGGTGCACATATCCCTGTTTTAAAAGAGGATGACATTCTAGCATCATGTGTAAACCTTGCTTTAACGGTCAGCCTAAATACAGCTTAAAGAGAATTGATCCTCTTGAGTACTGAACAAACAGTATTTTACTAGTTTTCTTTTTGAACATTTTGGAGTGGGGTAGGGATACATATTAGAGTTGGTATTCCCAAGTATTAGGTTCTTATTTTCCCACCCTTTTGCTATTGTAGAGAATAGAGAAAAATGGCCCATGGGTTTGGTTGATTTGTCATCATAATGTCTGTTTCTGTTAGAATCATTTTAGGATAAGCCTGTGGCTGTCCATTTTTCAATTATTTCCTCCTGTCCAATGTGTCTTATTGAGCTGTGACTGAGACTTTCAGATAACCCACTTATTCTAGTTTACTAAATTCCTTTGTGTGTATATGTGTATGTATGGAATTTATAAATATGCTGCTAATAGTATTGTGTATTCATGCATGCACACACACATATACACACTTGCCCATTGCTGTCTGTGTTTGGAGCCACATTAACGAGGTAAATAGAACCCATTTTCCCCCATTTGGCTTATTCTGTCCTGCTATGTCCTGCTAGGCATTGGATGTGTCATGGGAAAGGCATGTTAAACTTGCATCCAGAGGGCGCTGGGAGAACAGAGGTCACGACAAGAGTCAAAGGCTTTTGAAAAGCCTTTTTAATTCTTCATTGGAGGAATTAAAGACACTGGAGTATGGACTGATCTGACTACTGTTTGATCCAAAGTTGGAGAGTTGTTATAATTTTTCCCCCCCAAAAAACCTTGTTAGTATTGCTAATGGAAACATTTACTATAAATTCAATAATAGGGCGCGAAAAAGATTTCTAAGCTTTTTCAGTTTGGAGGTAGGTGGTTTCCCCCCCCCCCTCCACCAGAATATCTTCCTGTTTTGCTTAAAGGTTTCTGGAAAGAATCTAACTATTGGAAGTGATTTGCTAGACCAATCATCTTGTTCTAGTTTTCATTGAAGCTATAATCCTGCTAGCACCAGGTCTATGAGTGAACATTTGGAGAAAAGGCAGAAGCAAAAAAAGGTTTCTACTTAACTTATTAGATTTTTACTGCCGATAATTGCTGCCAAAGGTTTATAGGCCTCTTCTGGGTCAGAGTAACTCTGTAGAGGACAAAAGTCATTCTCACACCAGAATCAGCAATTCTTCAATTACTGTGTGTGAATTCAATTCCAGTTCTTCTAAAATCCATCACAGTCCAGGTATAGCTTCAACACATTTGTTTCCATTGGCCCTGTGTGTGAGCACCATCTAGCGGATCATGAAATTTCATAGATTCGTAGAGTAAAATTTGAGTAAAATAGAGTAAAAGCTGCAGAAAACCTTAGGCCACTGAGTGTATAACTGTTTAGTGTAGCAATCTAAACTGAAACACACCCAGCAGCTGACTGCCTCATCTTTACTTGAAGATAACCAGTAAAATAATTTCTTCCACTGAAACTCAAATTCCTCTGAATATTAGAAGGTTTTTTTTTCTCCCTAATAATCAGAATCTGCCTTTCTGTAACTTAATCCATTATTTTGCATCCTGCAGTCTTGGATTGTAGAGAGCATGCCTCTGTGTGATGTGCTTTCAGATATAGGAAGACTGAGATCAATTATCCCTAAATTTTAATATTATGAATTCTTTTCAATCCCTCTTTATAGTTCTTACCATTTTTCTTCTCCTTTTCACCTTCATTATGTTTATTCTCCATGTTTGTTTAGGCAGCTATGCCAGTAAGGAATGTGCATTTGAGACAGAAGCCTGTGTAAGACCAAACCTGGGGGGATAACATTGTCGTGTGATACAGTTAATACAGTATATTACGTGCGGCCTTCTGTATGAAAAGATCAGCTGTACTTGAAAGCAAAGTGTGCTGAAGAGTTCCAAGCTTCCCAGTACCCCTAATTAGATGGATATTTTAAGGTAGAATGAACACGGCCGGGGGTGGGCAGGGGGCAGAGTTGCATCTACTGGAAAGTTTAACTTGCCCTTCTGCTGCAAATCATTCAGAGGTCTTGGCTCGCTGAGGGAATTCTGGGAATTGAAGTCCACACATCTTGAAACACTGCCCTGTTTGTAAAACGCTGACGTAGACGGAGGCTATTGGCAGAAAAGATGCAGTGACGGACTTGGAATGACAAGATCTTAGCATTTGACATCTGCAGCCTTATGAAATAAGACCCAAAGTCAGACAGGCTGTCCCTTCCAAGCCATTGTAAAACAGGAGCAGCATCAAGAAAAAAGGACCGCTGAAGGATGGTAATGAAGAGACTGCATTGGTCCATTTGAGATATGGGTCATTCATCAGAAATGTAAGCTTGCTTTGAGAAATTTTGGCTTGGAGCGCACAAAAGGCCTTCTGTATCACTGCCTCCCAGTACTAGGTTGACTTTGCTATGGCTTCAGATTTCTAAGCAGACTTTTCTATGCAGAAACCAAAAACAAAACCCTGAAATTATAATCTGCAAAACAATGTATTTTCCTTTGCCTGTTGTGGATGGAATCATCTTTACAACTTAAGAGCAAAGGATGCCCCCCCCCTTCACTCCTATTGTTGAGTGCAGTTTCTGTGTGCCTCCTTGGTGCATCAAACTACCAAGTTAAGCATTTGATAATGTGAAAATATAGTCTTGCTTATCTGTATGATGGCCCTCAGGAAGTTGTTTTAAGACAGTCTACAGAGGCAATGGCAGCTGCTACCTAAAGGTTCATTCTCATTGTGAATATTATGATTATCCCTGTCTTAAATAATAAAATGAAGTACAGTGTTTAAATCTTGGCTTCTCAAGATAGCAGTCTACATGCCATAGAATGCTGCCAAAAGCGAGGCATTCAAAAGAGAAGAAGTAAACTTAAGGATGTGTGTAATGAAAGCATAAGTTTGTACTGCTCCCAAATGCTGGTGTGATTTAATGTGCACAAGAGAGGAGGAAACATTTGCCTTTTCACTTAGTAAGTTGGTCAGCAATAGTTGGAAAACACCACTCTCTCTGGGTAACAGAGAACTTACTAAAATCTGAGTTTGAAGAAGGACACTTTTGTTTTTTTGTTTTTCTTTTGTTTAAAAGGAAGAACTCTGGGAATTCCTTTGTCATGTTTGCATGAGATTCTGTATGTTTTCCCATTGGGAAGGGCAGGGGTTATTTTGTCATGGTGGGAGGGAGGAAAGGGGAGGGAATATTTTAAAGAGTCTTTCTCCCGTATTTTTAATCTGTACTTGGACTCATTTTGGGTTCAGAAAACTGTGTCACTAATGTAATGTCCTGGTGAACTAACTGCTAATAAAATGGGGTTGTCTGTTTTTAGTTAATTTTGTGGCCTCTTTTTTTTTTTTGTATATGTGTAGATTTTCTCTGATTCTTTGAAATTGAAATTGAACTTTAAAAAAAAAAGTCCAACAGGATTGAAATAGAGGTAACAAGCTGAAGCTCCCAAACCTGATGTAGTCCCTTGGCCAGAACCTTGGGACAACCCCAAAGCTATTCCAATAGTTGCTACTCAGTTATATTTTTACAATTTAGATTTTTCTACCCATTTAGATTTTTCTTCCCGCACCTATCTCAAGGTCAGCAAATGTGATTGAGTAACCTCCATCCCCCCAAAATGGCTTAGTTACACTATGATAGAGCTCTTATGATCTCTTGTCTAAAAACCTTGAGCAAGGACTTGGGCTTGATAGTTACCTACTCATGTTTGGGACTGGACAGACCCCCTCCCCCCACACATACACATTAAATTCATCTGTACTTTATTTAAGCCCAAACGATGGTATCCTAACATTTTACCATGGCAGTAGTTAATCTTTTAAATATGTACGAGTTGCATAACAATGCAAACCAAGTAAACAAAAAGAAATAATCCTGTTCATCGAACTGGGTTTGGCTGCCATTTATTTGATGCCAAATATGTAAGAACACTACATTTCTTAGCTCAGATTTGCTTCTTTGGAATTCACGATTTCGTGGTTTGTTTCACCCTAAAACCACTGGAAACCTTTGCCAAGTGGCAGTCTTTAGCACTGAGATGAAGGTTGGCTTGCCCTATTTGCAGAAAGCCTGGCTAGTACTTGGAGGGAGGTTATTGTGCTGCAGACTAAGCTGAAGAATTCTACCAGAATAAAATAAGGGGCAAACTTTCATGTATTGTTGC
This sequence comes from Bothrops alternatus, assembly GCA_034064705.1. Lineage (NCBI taxonomy): Eukaryota > Metazoa > Chordata > Lepidosauria > Squamata > Viperidae > Bothrops > Bothrops alternatus. The sequence goes on along the minus strand of JARGCV010000007.1, from coordinate 42,590,647 downwards.
CAAGCAATGACATGAAAACCTCCATAAAGAAACTCGTCTCAAGGTTAAAGCCAAAGGGAATATAATAGCCTAACGATCACCAATCAGTGAAAGAATGATGTAACTCATCTTCGGGATCTGTGCTGCCTTTGGCTTTTATTAGGTTTTATTTGACCACTGGTTGGCTTTGCTGGTTTTATATGACCGCTGGTTTGGAATGTGTGATTCTAAATATATTTGCAGCAGATCATAAACAGGAATTTTGCAAAGATTCTTTACACAAAATAACAGATGAATTTAAGATAACACTCTTAAAAAGCTTTGGGGGCGGGGGAAATCATCTGCAGATCAAATTGCAGATGCAGACTGGAAGAAAAAAAAATGTGATGGCACTAACATCAGTGTATTCCCTGATAATAAGGTGTTTTCCCAGAAGGTGGCAGCATCTGCCTAGGAACAACTTGCAATTTGCAGCGGAAAATTTTCTATGTCTTTGTCTTTGTCCTAATTTTTGGAAATATGAAAAACTGATTGAAATAAAGCTGCTTGGCTTTAGCTTTTGTTTAGAGTGTAGAAATTGTTCTGAGTGAAATGATTCCCTGTGTGGCTGCAATGCTTTCAGCCAGATAATTGTAGCAGCCAAGAACACAGAAATTGCACCACTGCACTCTTTCTGTCTCCCTATTGCATTTTGTCAGTGTTCAAGTAATATAGATATTGATAATCTACATACCGACTGACTTGTGTTTAGATCTGAGGCTGCTCTCCAGTGAGGACATACCGTGAAGGCACCTCACATTTAAAGATCCAAGCAGAACATTGAATTTCTGCCCGTCCCAAATCATTTGATCAGGAAAGGCAGCCAAGCTTATACGTTCTGATGCTGGTTATAGTAATTGGATAGTTGAAGGGCATGAGAAGAATTAGATCAGTGGTTCTCAACCTTTTTAATGCCGTGACCCCCAACCGGTTGTAAGTCAAGGACTACCCAACCGGTCGTAAGTCAATGACTAACCAACCAGTCGTAAGTCGAGGACCCCAACCGGTCGTAAGTCGAGGACTTCCCTGCCCGGGAGCGCCATGCATGCATGGTGCCGCCCCCTGCGCCGGCCGAGGCGTAGCTGGCAAGGGGCAGCAACGGCGCATGGCGACCACGGGCTGGGCCACCAGCTGGCCCAGCCCAAGAGAGGTAAGGCACCCGCTGGGCCCCACGTGCGCCAAAAAACCTGCGCCCGCCGGCCTCCCGCCTCCCACCCCTGGACCTCTTTTACTCACAGTTTTAGTAGTTGCTCAGCAGGGAGCGGTGGAAACTTCCGGAGAGCTCGCCTTCGCTGCAGACAACTTGCAGCACCGTTTGCAGACTGGGACTTTTGGCGGGCTCAGCAGGGCGGAGACAGCCTGGACAATTCCTATTGGCTTTTGAAAGCCAATAGAATTAGACTCTATTCAAGAGAGTCTATTCTATTGGCTTTCAAAAGCCAATAGAATAAGAGGGAGTAGCACAGCTAAGGAAAAGGGGGGGGAAATGGCGGACTACATTGTTTGGCGACCCCCGTGAAATGGTCGTTCAACCCCAAATGGGGTCGCGACCCACAGGTTGAGAACCGCTGAATTAGATGGATCTGTGCATGATGATATCAACAGCTACTGTACATGTCCTGGAGAAGAGAACATTCTACCAACCAATATGGAAAAGTGTATGGATAGTCAGCAACTTATGTCCACAACTTGAGCTCCAACATTTCTGTTGTTAAGTGAGACATTTGTTAAGTGAATTTTGCCCCATTTTATGACCTCTCTTACCACAGCTGTTAAATGAATCACTGCAGTGGTCAAATTGGTGACACTGTTGTGAAGTGAATCTGGCTTCCCCATTGGCTTTGCTTGTCAGAAGGCCCCACGGCAACCATCACAAATATGACTCAGTTACTCTAGACTCTGAATTTTGACCTTGTGACCATGGGGATGCTGCAACTGTCGTAAATGTGAAAAATAGTCCCTTTTTTCAGTGCCGTTGTAACTTTGAATGGTCACTAAATGAGACCGTCAGTTGGGAAGTGCCTGTATTTCTGGTTTTGCAGTGCCTCCTGGCCAGAGGAGAGGAAGATACCTGCTTCTAGGCATCATTGAACGTGTGCCTACTTGTTCTAGCTCAGGCCATCTCTGCTGGAGTATTAATGCTCTGCTCACTGTGGAGATTTCCCAATGTCTTCTTGTTCTTGGACTTAGCAGGTTTTCACTACTGGAGCCTCACACAAAGATTTGGTTTTGTTTTGTTTAGTCAGTTTTAGTTCCCAAACTTAATCTAAATGTTTGCATGTGAGCCATGAATTGGATAATAATATAGAGATATAATGTTATTTGAGGGGAAGACTTAGCATTTGGCTGTCAGAACTGGGCACACATAGGAGCCAAACTATTGCACCTTTGGCAGGAATGGCTTAGAAGCCTGTTTTTGAAAATTAAATTTCATCTAAGAGGTTGTAGAAAACATTTTCCCTTCTGTCTGGCTATAAGACAGTTTTTATATTTACATTTTGGGGGTAATTTTTATGGTGTAACAAAATACATACATGCAACTACTTGGAAGGAATCATATTATCTTCAAGCTCACTTTCCATCTAAATTTAACCATGAGGTAATAGAAACAGTTTGATTACAGGGTGACACTTATGGACACTGCATAAGTCCTGCTTTAGGGCCCCTTTTAAAGGTCTTGAATTCCACATGCAATCATTGGCAAGGATGCACTTTCTGTGACTTGGTTTCTGCAGAGAGAACAAAATATATTCTTCCACTGCAACAGGGAATATATTGTGAAATCAGCTTGTGGCTGGCTTAAGAACAATTCAGTATCATGAATTTTCTTTACAAAAACATGTCAGTATTGCAGACTGGGCAGTTTATAGCTCTGAGTCAAATCCGGCCCTTTGGCTATCCCTGCCCAGCCTCATGAGATCAACTGGAAATTAGAAATCAAATGTAAATAAGACAGAATATATATTCTTATCAGTTGCATCTAATCAAAACCATATAATGTACTGATTTTTCTAAAGTGATAAAATTAATATTGAGCAGAATTAAGTTCAAACTGTTGGTTTGGTCCTCCACAGCAGTCCTAGTTTCTCAGGTGGCTCTTGGGAAAATTAATTGCCCACCCCTACAGCAATAAGACCATCCAATGGTAGCAATCTGCCATGCACCACATTGCCATAAAATAATAGTTGAAACTCACAGGATGTCTGGGCCAGGTATAAATTCCACCCAACTTACCTGACGGCATGTAATGGGGGGGGAATTGAAAGGATAGCACAGTGTACGCTTCTTTGAGCTGAAGTAACACTAGGATGTAGATTTTAACAAATCAACAATGATTGTATATCTATGGAAAACTACTACCTTGCTGCCTTAGACTGCTTAATGTAACTGTTCAAAGTTCTGCTTTCTCCAGCTCCAAAATCCTAAGGCCAAAAGACCTCCTATGAAACTGAGAAAAGCAGACAGTACCAATTGGTGATCTTACCTGAGGTCAGTTACCTGCTGTGAGAACTTTGTTGAATGAGTTTGAATTCTGGGGAGAACAGAAGGAGATCTTAAGGACTCAGTTATATTGGCTCAGTCTGGAGTGTTGCAGGAATAGCCAACACTCCAGAAGACAGGCTTAAGATACAGAAGGATCTTGACAGACTTGAACATTGGGCCTATCTAACAATATGAAATTAAGCAAATATACAGATAAAGTTATAGATGGCTCAAACGTAGTAACTGTGAGAGGGATCTTGGACAGTCACTTAAATATGAGCCAGCAGTGTGCTGCAGCTACCAAAAAAGCCAATGCAGTTCTAGGTTGCATTAACACAAGGATAGAATCAAGATCGTGTGAAGTGTTAGTACTACTTTATAATGCCTTGGTAAGGACCTCACTTGGAATACTGCATCCAGTTTTGGTCGCCATGATGTAAAAATATAATGAGATTCCAGAAAGAGTGCAGAGAAGAGCAACAAATATGATTAGGGGACTGGAGGATAAAACATATGAAGAACGATTGCAAGAAATGGGTATGTCTAGTTTAATGAAAAGAAGAACCAGGAGAGCAGTGACATGATAGCAGTTTTCCAATATCTAAGGAGCTGCTACAAAGAAGGGGGTGGGATCAACCTATTCTCCAAAGCACCAGAAGGTGAGACAAGAAGCAATGGATGGAAACTAATCAAGGAGAGAAGCAACCTGGAACTAAGGAGAAATTTGCCGATAGTTAGAACAATTAAATCAGTGGAACCATTTGCCTCCAGAAGTTGGGAATGCTCCAACAGTGGAAGATTTTAAGAAGAGATTGGACAACCATTTGTCTGAAATGGTATAGGGTTTCCTGCTTGGGCAGGGGGTTGGACTAAATGACCTCCCCAACTCTGTTATTCTGTTCATCTTCAAAAGGATGTTAATGATTCCATTGGGTCATATCCAATACAAAGAAAAGGGGTTTTTTTTTCAGAAAGAGAAAACACCATGGATAACCTATGGCTGGAGGAGTGGCACTGGATCATTTAAAACTATCTAGGCATTGTGGAAGAGCAGGTTGGCACGGCCTTCCTCCCATTCCATCTAAGTCTTTTTCCCAGCCAATGAAATTGCAACCTTGAAAGACGTGTGGGAGGAGAATGGCAGAGATGTGCTCTTTGGGAGTTCTGCAGCCAATAGCAAACATATAAAAAGGAGGTGTTTTCCCTTCAAAGGGAGTGGAGAGGCCCAGAGGAGAAAGAAGAGGCCCGGGCAAAGCAAAGCACAACACAACGTGGAAAGGTGCAAATGCATTTACGTGCTGGCTATTAATAGAGAAGATTGCTCGGGCAGTACCTCTGGACCACATCTGGAGGGGGTGGAGAGTGAGGAGTGAAGGAGTGGAGGGAAGTAGGTACATTGTAGGAGAGGAGGGTGGAGAGTGAGGGAGGGAGAGAGGGGAGGGGGAGGGAAGTAGGAGAATAGGGAGGAAAGAAGAGGGGGATGTGGTGGAGGGGGTGCTGCCGAGCAACACCCGTAGTTATTTTATTTTATCTAAGTTCTTAAAAGAATGTATGTTTTGTTCTGTGTGGGAGAAAGCTGAAAAAGATTGTATTAAGTTGAGTTGTATTTTATTTGAGTCATTGTTTATAATTACAAAACTAATAAAATATTTATAAAAAAAAATAGAGAAGGAAGAAAAGTAGAAGAAATCCCAGAGAGAGGAATTAAAGACAGAACAGTGTCTGTTAAAAGGGAAACTTTGCTCTATGGTAGAAATAGTGTATTGCATAGAAGTGTATTGTAGAATATAGTGTAGAAAAAAAATCATAATTGTATAATAGCAATAATAATAGAAATAGAGTAGATGATAATAGCAATAGAAAGTATTAGCACATAAAGGTAGTTCCCAACATAACAACAGTTCATTTAGTGACCATTCAAAATTACAACGGCACTGAAAAAAAAGTGACTTATGACTGTTTTTCACACTGCTGCAGCATCCCCCTGGTCATGTGATCAAAATTCAGATGCTTGGCAACTGGCTTGTATTTATGACAGTTGCAGATCACATGATCCCCTTTTGCAACCTTCTGACAAGCAAACTCAGTGGGGATGCCAGATTCACTTAACAGCCAAGTTACTTAACTTAAGAACTGATGTGGTGAAAAAGTTGCAAAATGGGGTAAAATTCATTTAACAAATGTCTCACTTAGCAACAGAAATGTTAAGTTCAATTATAGCGGTAAGCCAGAAAACTACCTGTATATATTCTCATGTTTTATTTTTTTGTATCTTTTTTTTTTCAAAATAATAGGTCTCCCCACCCTTATAAGGAGATATTAAAAATCCAACTGTCCAGGCTCCAGTCATTTTGTGGATCTAATTAAAAATAGTTTAAAAAAGAGCCTGTGACAGGCATAATCTAGCGATTTCATTAGCTACTGATAGAAATGGATCATTATCACTGTAACTATGCAATAATAATCTAAAGTGGCAGCTCAAAGATTTTTGGGAAAATCTATAAATGTGTTTGGATACCTAGAAAAATTGTATTGACTGGCAAAGGAATAGCCTTTGAATTTCAGTCATTTACAGAATTGTGACAGTGCCTTTTGAATGAAGAATTTTCACATAGCCAGTTATTCCCCCAAAATGGAAAGGGTGAAACAGGTAATATTTACTTAGTGAGAAATCAAGCAATGAATGATCGGAACATCGCTGTATCAATATTTCTCTCAAATAATAATCTTTCTTTTTGCTCCAGTAGGCTTACAAAATACACACCTGATGTTAGAAAAAGGAGAAATAATCTGTTAACACTGGGGGTGATGAGGGAAGGGAGAATATAATTGGATGATTTGAAGACTAGGTAAACATCACTAAAACTGTAGTTTTAAAATAAGCAAAACAATATAAATATAGACAGGAACAGGAAAAGCAGAAACCAATCTTGAGAGGGGGTTGACAGAAATGCCAACCACAGACTTGTTTTGTTGAAGAAAGATAAGAGGAATAAACTAGAGGATTACCAAGTAAAATAAAGTCATGAATTATTGGCATTCCTTTTGACAAAACATTAGTTTACTATAAACAGTAAATGACAGTAAATCGTTTATTATAAACAATGTTATAAAACAGTTTATAGAAGAATAAAGAAAACATTAAAAAGCAAGGGAACTCCACTGAGCACAGAGCAAAGACAGACCCAGTGAACAAAACTGGAGAAGAGTACATCTAGGAATCAATACAAAAAGTGATATACATTCAACAATATGAAATATGGAATAAGCAAAAATATGAGTGGTGAGTTAAAAAGAACAGAACAGAGTTGGAAGGGAACCTTGGAGGTCTTCCAGTCCAACCCCTTGCTCAGGCAGGAAACCCTATACCGTTTCAGACAAATAGTTGTCCAGTCTCTTCTTAAAATCTTCAACTGTTGGAGCACCCACAACTTCTGGAGGCAGGCTGTTCCACCGATTAATTGTTTTCACTGTCAGGAAATTTCTCTTTAGTTTTTGGTTTGGTTCCGTCCTTAATTTGTTTCCATCCATTGTTTCTTGTCTTGCCTTCTGGTGCTTTGGAAAACAGGTTGACCCCTCTCTTCTTTGTGGCAACCCTTCAAATAAAGGATGAGAATTATGGCAGAACTCCCTTCAAAGCCTAGGAGAACCGTGAAGTTCATAGAGATGGCTAGAAAACGTATTGCTCTCATTAAAGCTCACTTCTAATGCCAGTGCTTTTATTTTTACCATTATTTTTGTGCCATGAAGCAGTGGTGTATTTAGTTTATTTATTTATAAAATTTATTGGCTGCCCATCTTACCATAGGGTTATTCTGGGCAGCTTACAGTTTCATATAAGATAAAGCATAAAAAGTTAAAATCAGACATTAAAACCAAGGGCACATGGGGAGGGTGGGGGTGGAGTGGGATCTGTTATTACTCAATCAACCACCTCCATTGCACTGTTCCCCCACTGGGGGCCCAAGCCGACTAGCAAAGCCATGTCTTTAGGCCCTTATAAAAAGATAAGAGGGTTGGGGCCAACTTCACATGGGTGGGGGGCAAGATGTTCCAGAGGGCAGGAGCAACAGCAGAGAAGGCCCTCCTCCTGGACCCCACCAGCCAGAGTAATTGGGCTGACGGGATCCGCAGCATGCCTCCTCTGCTGGGACGAGTAGTTCCTTATACCGCTGCTTCAACGCTAATCCCTGACTTAGTCAAAGGAGCTGCACAATCCTCCAGACCTAACAGATTTCCCTGCTTTTGAAGAGAGGTGTTTGATTTGATTTTTGATTTGATTTTATTAGATTTATATGCCGCCCTTCTCCCAAGACTCAGGGCGGCTCACAACAAAAATACAAGTATAACACAAAATCAATTAAAACTACCAATTCACAGTGTAAAAACCAGGCAATCAATTTCACTCGTACAACATACAGTCACAATCAGAGGCCCAGGGGCAGAGCGCAGCTCACACGCCCCAAACCTGTCTGCATAAATGTGTTTTCAAGAGTTTTTGGAAAGCTAGGAGGGAGGGAGCAGTACGAACCTCTGAGGGAAGCTGGTTCCAGAGGGCTGGGGCAGCAACAGAGAAGGCCCTTGCCCTAGGCCCCGCCAGACAACATTGTCTAACAGACGGGACCTGTAGGAGGCCAACCCTATGTGCCCTAACCGGTCGCTGGGATTCATGGGGCAGAAGAGGGTTCCGCAAGTATCCTGGCCCATTGCCATAAAGGGCTTTATAGGTCATAACCAACACTTTGAATTGTGTTCGGAGACCAATTGGTAGCCAGTGCAGCTCACGGAGGGCTGGAGTGATATGAACATGTCTTGGGAGACCCAAGACGGCTCGTGCGGCCGCATTCTGGACTACTTGCAGTCTCCGGACATTCTTCAAAGGTTGCCCCATGTAGAGAGCATTACAGTAGTGTTAAGCTATTCCTGCTCAGAGGAAGAAAGGAAGGATATTCTTACTTTGGAGATAGTAATAATTGAAAACTTTAGAAATGATTGCTTTCCTAATTACTGAGGTAGAAAAGGTAGGGCCCCAAGGCTCTGTCAAGTCACACTGCTCCAACAGATAGCATCATATGGGGAAATGGGATCCTTTTCAAGTCTATAGAAGGAACATTATGCTCCTGAAGAGTCACGATATGTTTAAAGCAGTGATGCAATTGAACTGACAAATAAACCTTTCCAATTCATCCAGCATATCAGTCAACTAATTTGCACTACCCCTTTTTTTGTGGAAGATCAGAAGGCAAACTCTAGCAGGGGAATTATTGATGTTTCATGAGGCTAGAAATGACACGCACATGTATTCCACTTCCTCTAGAAAGGCATTTAACTGGCTACTTAAATATTTCAGCCAATGGTATTTCTTTATTTTGAGCAGCTGCTGAAGAAAACTATTGTTTGAATTAAAATCTAAAGATACTGTGTAGAAATAGTAATCAGAGAAGGACAATTGATAATGAACATCCCCAAGTCTATCAATAGAATTGTCTCAATTGGTCTGTTTTGAAATAGAATTGTCTCAATTGGTTTTGAGCCTGTGGAGATACTATTAAACAATGTGTATACCAATGAATGTATCTGAAGATGGGATGCTTGACTCAAAGGAAATCATCCTTCAGGAATCTTGACTGAGGACTGTGAATTTTTTCCTGATGCAGAAGAGATCAAAGATTGCAAACTGCTAGGTATCCTTTAGAATAGGAGACACATCAATGCTATCAGCCAACAAAGAAATGAATACCATGTCACCTCCCTGTAGGCATCCTAAATTGATCAGTCATGTTGTAATGGAAAACAACAAACAAAAATAATTTTATTTTCTCTATATTTGAGAGAAACCAACACAGAACAGTATCTGCCTAGCTTGTTTAGCCAGTAAGGAGAGAAGTATCCGAAGGTTTCTCCCTATGTTGATTTCTTGCATGTTAATGTGAGCATGGATTTTCATCCATAAGCAGGAATCAGATGAATTGGTAAGTGCATTAACAACATATGGTGCAAATGTCGGTGTTTGTTATTTTCTTTTAACATAGATGAGCTGATTCTCTGATTCTAACTAAAGAAAACTGAGTTCTTATCTGGGTATGACATTTTAAATCACTGTTCTTGTTGATTCTATTTAGGCTTTAAGATACATCTGTTTCTTCTTGTCTTTCACCTAGGTACTACAGAAAATAAATCCATACCTTCTTCTTTGTGACAAATCTTCATCTATTGGAAGATGCTATCATGTGTCCCCTTAGCCTTCTCTTCTTTAGGCTTATCTTATCCTGTTCTTTTTGCTATCTTCATAACACTTAGTCTCCAAGTTCAATCAACTTTGTTGTTCTTTGCATTCTTACCTCAACATCCTTTTTGTATTCCAGATGTGGCCTGACCAGCAGAACAATCACTTCCCATGATGTTGATCACATTGGCTCTTTGGGTAGTTGCAGCACACTGCTAGTTTATGCTTAATTTGTGGTTTATCAGGACGCTCAATTCCTTCTCACTAATAATAATACCGAATCAGGTACCACTCAACTTGTACCTGTATATCTCGTTTCTCTTATCTAAATGCAGCACCTTGCTTCTCTTGCCACTGACACATATTTTCTTGGGAAAATCCCAATGTTTGAATCTATCAAGATATTTTAAAACCCCAGCTCTGTCTTCTGCGATGTTAGAGATGTCTCCCACCAGTTGCAACTTTGTGTCATTTGCAGATTTGCTGAGTATCCATTTCCTTTCCTAAGTCATTTATAAAATTGTTGAATACCTCTGGGCCAAGAGAAAATTCTGAGTTTCCCACTGCATATTTTTTTTCATGTAGCTGTAGATCCGTTAGGATCACACTTTGGCACTATTGTTCAATCCACTATACATCCATCCATCCATCCATCCCACATTGCTCCATTTTATCAAGAAGGAGGCTATAATCAACTTTATCAAATGCCTTACTGAAGTCTAGGTAGTTTACATCAATGATATTCCCTTGATTTACTAATCTTGTCATGTTGAGAAAGCAAAATGAAATGATAAGATTAGATTGGCGCAACCTATGCTTTTTAACAAACCCATGTTTGTTTCTCAGTTTATCACTGAACTCTTTATCCATTAAGCTGAACTCATTGGCCACCTCCCTTTTTTCTTTGGAAGTGTTTGTGTTCAGGCCTTAATCTCATTTTTTTTTTTCAGAATTTCCCAATCCCTTGAAATGTTTTCAGGATTTCCATCCTTGAAATCTTCCCTACCTTTCCCTAGTTTATAGAAGTCAGCACTCTTGAAATATAGAACATGGCTACCTCCGGTTCTCTATACCTACAGTATAGTGAAGTCTAGAATCACATGGCCACTCTCTCCCATGCTTCTACAATATCCACTTCTTCAATCATTTCTTCCCTGATTCTTTTTTTTTAAATCATATTTGTATAGCCTCCCATCTCACATAGTAGCTGTTAGAAAGTATTAAGTCAGTACAGCCTATTCTCTAGTTCCTCTTCTGTTGCTTGGACAATAAAATTGTCTGCAAGGCCAACAAGAACCTGTTGAATTTCTCATCTATAGCAGAGTTTGATTCCTAGTTGATATCAAAGTAATTGAAATCCCTAATTACCACACAGCTGTGCTTCCAAGATACTTTGACGATCTGATTTGTAAAGATTTCATCTATAACTTCTGGTAGGTTGGATAGCCTACTGTACACACCCGCCACAATGTAATTATTATTTCTTTTTCCCTTAATATTCACCCAGATATTTTCAGCAGAGTTTTCATTTTTGGTGTCACAAATTTCCATAGAGGTGTAATTATTCTCTACATATGAAGCAAACCTTTTGCTGCATCTGTTTCTTTTGAACAAATTATATTCTTCTGGCACCATATTTTAATCATGACTTCCAATCCAAGTTTCAGTAATATCAACAATGACAGCAATGTCTAACACACACACACACACACACACACACACACACACACACACACACACACACACACACTGCAAGACTTCATATTTTTCCTGTTTGGTTCTCATATACTGAGCGTTGGTGTACAAACATCTGAGCCCTTTAGGTTTGCTTGTTGCATTTCTTGGTGTATGCCTGAGCACTCCACCCAATCAATCACCCAATCAGAATAGAGCTGGAGGTCTTTTAGTCCAACCCCCTGCTCAAGCAGGAGACCTTAGCCTAAACCATTTCAGACAAGTGACTGTCCAGTCTCTTCTTAAAAACCCCCAGTGATGAAAACTTCTAATGGCAAGTTGTTCCACTGGTTAACCGTTCTCACTGTTAGGAAATTTCTCCTTTTATCACTTTCTTGTGGTGGTTTATTGCCTTATTTGATTTAGGCAAATTGGACAGCAGTCTTCAAATGTGTGAAAGGTTCTCACAAAAGTAGGAGGACTGTCCTTATTCTATATTGCACCAGAAGGCAGGACCAGAATCAATACATAAAACCACACAAGGAAATAGTTCAAATTAGACATCAGGAGGAACCTCCCAACTGTGTAAGCTGTCAGCCAATGGAACCAGCTGCTGCACAAAGAGATAAGTCCTTTGTCACTGGAAGTTTTCAAATAGAAGCTGCATATCCATCTATCCGAGATGCTTGAGTGGATCTTGCATTGAACAGGGGAGTTGAACTAAATGACCCCTAGGGCCCCTTCCAATTTTGTGAGTCTGTGTCTCTTACTTTTTTGTTTGAAGGAAAAACTACCCCTAACGTTTATACATTTAGGAGCAAATTCACTTTTATTGGGAGGGAAGGGAGCTATCCTATCCACAGAAGAAGCTGCTGCTTTGATAAATAAGTGGTCACTTTAATATGGTTGAACCTGGACAATAGGGCTTTTGATTTCATTTTCTTCTATGGTGAAGCTGACGTAAAACATCCCCCCCCATTTAGATAATGTAGAGCTGGCAGACCAAGTGTATAAGGAACCTATTGGAAAATTGGGCAGAAGTGAAGAAAAGACAGTTGTGATTATGGCATTGCACCGATTGTAATCTATATATTTCTACATTTACACCATTATTAGTGTTAATTTTTTTGTTACATAGTGGGGACTGAAAATCTAATTTTAGCAGACTTATCATTCAGTTTTCATGCTAATATAGCACAGGGTGGATTCATGAGCTATTTGCAGATCACCCACAAATAGACCTGCTTGGCAGCAACATTTTAAAAGAGGGAACAGTGTAATGAAGTTAGAGGTTTCTAATCTTGCAACTCCAAGGAAAGCTTCCCCAAAGTGGCTCCTACTAAGTTAGTGTGTCTTCGTATGCCAGATTTGGTTCTTTGTGTTTTCCATAGAACTCCTACTACGCAGCTACCAGGAAGCCATTTGGAGTGTTTTGGTATGTATTCTCCAAAGAGGTCAGATGACAAGGACACAAATAGAGTTTCGGGATCCTGTAACAGGGATACAGTTTCAGCTAATGTGTTTTGGTTTTTTCTTCCCTTGTTTGTTGTGTAATCAATATGCTTCCTCTAATAAATCCTCAGCCTTCTGTTCACAAAGCAGTGGTTGCTGTGAGCAACTTGGATTACTTAATTTGTCTTTCTCTGATCATCTCCAGAACTTAATCTGAAGCAAAATTTACTTTCCGGGTCCTAGAAGCTGCCAATTGGCTAAGGAACATCACTAATGGATGCTGCAACAAAATATCACAATGGGTTCATCCTCTTATCACTTTAACTGCAGCCTGAATGTGCCCCAGTACTATTTTTATATGGTATACCCTCATGACCTTTCCTTTATTTCACCCAAACCCATAGCTGAGGAAGCTTAAGATCATCTTTAGCTGTTCCATTTTTAAAACAATTCCCCATAACTTTTGCTGTGGACACAGTCCAGCACAGATGGTGTGATTGATATTATAGTCAGGGACTGGAGTCAGTCCAGCTCCTTGTGATCAGGCTACTGCAGATATGGTCCCTCCCCTCTAGATGTTGGAGATTGCCTTCCGTGGCCATTTTGACTCAGGCTCTAAAAGAGATGGGTTACCTAAGTCTTGAGAAGTGTGATGTTTAACCAGCACTTTTGAAAGCTCATATCATATTTAAGTTGATTCCTTAAATATTCAGGTTTAGCACAGGTTGGGAAGATTGCTAGAGCTCTGTGTAAAAGAGTCTAATTCTACAGTTCTGCAGAACATGGATTAAAATTAGACAGAGGCTACACTCTCTAATGTCCCAGAATTAATTTCTGATTGCAAAAAAAAGTGGAAAGATTTCTGAAGAGTTGAGCAATCTCAGGAAAGGAAATGTAGAAAAATGCCTTAATAAAACAAAACAAACAAACAAACAAACAAACAAACCAAAAGACAAATAAAGAAATAACATTCACATAAGTTAAGCTACGGATGGTTCAAAATGTACTGCTACAAGCAATAATGGGCACTTCTTTTTTTTTTAAATAAAATAATGGGCACTTCTTGCTATGCCTATCCTTACTACAGTACATGAGCTGCATTGGTGGCCAGTAGGCTTCTGGGTGCAGTTCAAGGTGCTGGTCCTCATCTATAAAGCCCTTCATGGTAGAAGGTCTGGTTATCTGAAGGACCACCTATCTGCAACTGTTTCTGCTTACCGGGACATTTCAGCAGAGTGGGTGCACTTCAATTCCCCTCAATTAAATGTTGCCATCTTGAAGAACTGAGGAAGCTGCCCCTGCCCTCCGGGGTGCTCTCGCTCTTGGGCCTCCAGAAAGCTCTGAAGAGCCAGCTTTACTCCCAGGGCTGGGTCACTGTATTTGGGAGGCCCCTCTCACCTTTTGATTCTTTTAGTCTAGGGTGTCAATTCTGTTTTATTGGAGTTTTTAAAAGTATTTTAACTGTTTATTTGGATTTTGCAAACTACCAGTGTCTACTGCATTGGGTGGACATAACATATGTACTATACATACATATATACGCTGTGGATGACAGATGTCATTTTATACCCAATGATTTTGCAGGCTACCTCACTGTTTGAACAAGTTTACTCTTTTACTGCGTCAGATTATGGCTTTGGACAGCCCATTTTTCCTGTAGAGAGCATAGGAAATGATCTCTAAGAACAGAGCTGCTATGTAGACAAAGATCAGATAAGTAAGAGGATGGGGGAGGGGCGTAAAGCTTGAGTGTGGACCAAGCTTGAATCTGAGGCAAGATCTCAGACACTTCCCTCCCTAATTCACACAAAGATAAAGGGAGGAAGGGCGAAGCACATTCACATGGCAAGATTATGTTACTATAGTTGTTCCAATTAAAAGTACTTTCCCACCTATATAGCTTTGCTTTGTTAGCTTGACCCACCTTGTTGGGCTGATATCAATCATGCAAATTTTTCCCACATAATAAACTTGAAAATCTTCAGAGCTGCTTCAGTGTAGCCTTCACTTCAGGATAAATGACGTCCTGGGGACAGAACCTTCACATGTTTCTCTGCCCATCAGAAAGACTGAATGTCATATCTATACTTGCAACTTATGTAAGACGTCTTTGGGCAATTCCATAACATTTCTGCAGCTGAAACAGAACGTATAGCTGCTGCTTTTTGAAAGGGAGCCAGAATTAAAAGGGTTTTGGAGAGTCTCTAATTTAGAGGGTTATTTGCAGGATGGTTGAGCCTGTATTTTAGTTATATTGGTTATTTTGGTTTGTGTTGTTGGTTTTATGTTGGCTCCCATATCTGTTGCTTATTGTTTTCCTACAAAGTTTTTCTTTTAAATTTATCTATTATTCACTACCTAGAGTCAAATGTTTGAGATGGTCAGACATATGGATGGATGGATGGATAGATGGATGGATGGATAGATGGATGGATGGGTGGAAGGAAGGAAGGAAGGAAGGAAGGAAGGAAGGAAGGAAGGAAGGAAGGAAGGAAGGGGGAGTGAATTGCTTTTAGCCTTGCCTAGTTTTTTTCTATCCAATGTAGCTTTAAATTAGTAATTAATTTTAATTGCACTAAACCTGCAATACCCTTCTAGCACACATATCATCTAAGTATTCTCTGGCATATTTGGTTATAGGTTGCCTTCCAACAACTCTGCTGTTGGTGAGCACTGAATGCAAACAGAAAGGAAGGTCATCATGTCCTGGAACTAGATCAATAAAGCTATGTGGTCAAGGGTCAAATGCTGGGTGCTGGTACTCCTAAGCAGTTGTCTAGGTAGGTACTTCTTCCCCGGGGTGAGAGGAAGTTCTACTTGTTAACTTTAGTTGGAGAGGAAACACTACTACATGGAAGGCAACTGATGGCCCAGAATGAGAGCAATGGAAAACTACATGTGTTTCTTTCCAAACCATTACAGTGCAGGGCTCAACATAAATTTTGCTTTCTGGTATTTTATCAAGGCTGACAAACAGGTTTTTTTTTTTTTACCTTTTAATCATAGAAATGTACAACCCTGATAGAACATACCGTAGCATGTTCATTGTGGGGGCTGGTAGGAGGAAAGGTGAACTGTGGGCAATGCAATTATGGCAATAGAGATGAAGTTCAGGGTCTAATATTACCTAGCTGCACCACTGGAGGGGGAACGAGTGTTGTCGACAAGAATAATGGATTTTAAGCAACCAGAAAAATTCTTAAAAAGGAGCATAGTTGGGGACACTATCCTAAGCCCTGCATATATGCAAGCATGCATAGCATCCTTACTTTTTTATATTATCTTTTGCTTTCAGGGCTTCATTTTGGCTTCTGAAGAATATAGTTTTTAAATCATAATGAAAACTCACAATAGAGCCAAAAGAGCAAAAGCAATAATGAAACATTCTGACGGCTGTGAGCAACAACAGCTCTACTAGTTTCTGGGTTGTTTTTATTTTTCCACGACCAGAGAGCTAATCCTCATGGGTAGCAGGAATGCATTACATCTGTTTCTGCCTTGACCCACTGCAGGCTGCAGATGGGGGCACATGAAAATACACTTCCCTTCCAAAATCAAAAATTGCCTCCACCCCGCCCATCCCCACATTCGTTCCTGTTTATATGGAAAACAAGGACTGGCTTTGCACTCATTTAACTCTCATGGCTGCTTCCCAAAAATTCTAGACTTGGATTCTTCCCATTCCGATGAATGGCCCTTGACAGGGGTTTATAGCACCGAAGGGACTGTGCCTTCAAAGATAACCGTTACAGTCTATGATAACTTAATTCGAGCCAGGAACCTTTTTTTTTGCATGGCATTTTTGCAGCTATCCAAAGTCTGCCATGTTCACCCTGGACTGCTGGAGCCCAGAGGTACAAGGAAACTCCTGCTGGCTCCCCTCCCAGTTTAATTTAATCACCGGGATGCTTTGCACAAAACACTTCGGGTCCTTCTAGACCCTTTTCATGTCCATTGCTGCAGGATCTGTGAGAGATGGCTGGAGATTAGAAATACCTCCAATTAACTCTGGTCAGAGCTGTCTCCTTTTCGCGACTGATGTCTGAGGTACCGGAACCAGTTTCTGATTAAAGAGGAATGCTGCCAACATAGTCTTCATAACTGTGGAAATCGTATTTCCTCTCTCTCCTTCCCATTGCTATATTTGTTATGGAATTGGGACGGGGTGGGGGGAAGTTGGAGAAAAATAGCACGATTTCTTAACAAGCTTTCCTCTAAAGGAGAGAAGAGGGATTGGACTGGTTTCTTAGGGGTCTTTGTGCTGTTTTCTCTTCCCTGGGAAGGTCACAGGTCTCGCATCGATTCAGAACATGGGAGCAGCTTTTAATAAAGTTTGCCCAGAACATCAGGCAAACCAGTATCAAGGAACACATGTTTAGAGATATCCCTTAATATGTGTAGATATATGCACCCAAGATATGAAGTAAGGATATGGCATTGCTCTAATGTTTATCTGCTTGTCTCCTACACTTGTTTCCTGTGCTACTTCTGCATTGCTCTTGTGTTCCAGAAGCTGATATCAAAAATATCCAATCTGGATTATAATGGTTTGATAATGGAGTTGTACTGGTGCTCAATCCAGACTACAACTACCATAGGTCCTGAATTGTTGTTCTTGTCTTCATCTGTGTAGAGAAAGTGGGCATCGCTGGCATGGCCTTGTGTGGGCTGGTCTCCCAGGGCCTGCCAATTCCCTTAGGGAGATTGATCCTTCCTCCCTTTCCCTCATAGCTTTCCTTTGCTTTCCTATATATTGCATGGCTTCACATTCTCTTCCCAGGTACCCTTCTTTGACACCAATGCAAGCCCTTTCTTTTTCCCCTAATTGTATCATTGTTGTTCAGATGCAACAGTGATCAAAGCACAGAGAATAGGTTGCTTCTTTGATCGTCTGTAAGGCCACCAATACTTTGTAATAAGGAAGGAACAAGAGGGCAGGGAATGTGCCAGGTGTGCTAGCCAGGCAGAAGTGGATCTGTCACTAGTTTGGAAGACAGTGCTGCTTACAAGGGCTCAAAGTGACTTCAGACCAAAACCGGCATTCAGGCATAAAAGGAGGGTGCAGTTGCAATGAACTGTGAGTGGATAACTTCATTGTTCCTTGGCTTAAGAAGTGTGGGTGGCACAAACTGGGGAGAAAGCAAAGGAGAAAGTGTGGATCTGAGCTAAACATACAAGATATTGGGGTTCCATATTTGGTTTCAACTTTGTTGATGATAAACCTGCAAGAAAGAAAAGAAAAGAAAAGAAAAGAGAAAACGGGGAAAAAAGAAAGAGATGATAGATAGATAAAT